>JAWPHD010022155.1:0-26026 GCA_037043455.1 Cyrtodaria siliqua
CCATATATCGTCCCATAAACGCAATAACTCCGTAAGTGCTCTTTGGTAAATTGTTCAAGAGAGACAAAAAACTGGGGTTTTTCTTAACAATGGTACATATACAGACACTGCCTTAGATTTAAGTGTAATATACCTTAACTATGGCAACTCATTTATGATATTTAAATTAAAACTATTTTTAAATGAATTGTTGATTAAGAAATAATAAATGTGTACCTTTGTTTTACCTTGACCTCCGAGATAATATATAGTGCCCCAACGCACTCGTGATTTAATTACTACGCATCCGAACTCCTAACTGTATTCATTATTTCGATTCTAACACAACAATAACCCCATAGTTTACGCTATTGTTGGGGCACTATATATTATCTTGGAGGTCAAGGTAATCAGGCTGCTATGTTTACAGGCTGTTCCATTGGGCGCCCCCATATGCAAAATTCTGCGTTTCAATACACTAGTAGTCATGTGACAAACATTAAGTCATTGCTTACGTCATATAACTTGCGCTGTATGACGTCAAACGTTCTCAGCTTGTTCAAGATGCTTATTAATGTTATATGTACAGATGCGTATGATGGGTTTATATCGGGGGTGTGCACGGTGTTGGAGCATGGCAAGTTTGTTGTAATTAACATTTCATTAAAATTACTGTTGAGTTTGTTTTCGTGACGTATATTTACCAAGTGACGTCATGGAACGTGGCGCTTCCAACGGATGAAATATACGCGGGGAATTAATAGAACAGCTGTATTTTATCGTAGAATAACATACAGCTGTCTCTCTTCTTTGTGTATATGAAAGACTGCGGAGGTCGTGTTAGAATAATAAATAAATCATAGTGACTTTGTGCGCTGAAAAGTTCAATGCAACAACTCCGAATGTGCACTTACAGAGTTTGTGCACTAAAAAAAGTCCACGCAACAACTGCACTTTGCTAAGTTTGAATAGTCTTAAATGCTGTTTGTGAATAATTATGCTGGTTATTATTATTAATACCCAACTTGCATTTGTAGTTGCTTATGATTTAAGTCTATATTGATTAACATATAAATAGTTCAGCCATAAAATTTAAAAATTTGAATTTATACCTAAAATTGTTGGTCGTAAAAAATCCTAAAAAAAGAACAGATTCTTTCATGGCAATCTATACAGTCAGGGTAGTACATACAAAACTGATTCATGGCTTTTCCCGCGTATTTAGGGAAAAAAACCTTGTAAATTTGGGTAATTTCTGTCGTAAAAATGACCAAATTGGGATATTTTTCATCGATAAAATGGCCAATTGAGAATTGTTTACTTCAACATTTTGTAAGTTGGGATGAGGTTATAGCCTGAAAGGTACAATTAGGAACACTATTACATCAATAATATACTACTTATATTGATTAGTATGTAATATATAAGGGATGTCAGTACATTACCTGTAAAAAAGACACTATTTTGCATTAGGAACGGGTACGTTTTTCGACCCCGTGGGTCACATAGAAAAAGCCCTGTGAATCCACGTTATTGCAAGATATTTTACTATGCCATATAACTTGATAATCAGATATAGGCAATTATAACATCTAAAGGTACTGGTCAATAATTGTTGTAAATCCTTATTAACCCATGTAATTTTATATTAACTTGATACCTTCTGAAGAAGAAAAACGTCCAATTTCGAGTAAACTTCATTTTCAAGTAGGACAAGCTACTGCTCACATGGAATTTTCAATTCACTACCAGCGTTTAAAATTGTATAAACGCTGAGAATTTCTGAATCAGTTCTTAAGCAATATTTCAGAAGGATTAGTATTGCAATCACTTCACTCATAGAAGCATATTGTTTTTGCTAAAAAACGTGTGAAAGAGGTATTCGCATTTCACTCAAGAATTGTTTTCTATAAGGTTAATCTGACACAGTTCAACATATTTATATGATATTATAGCACGGCACTCATTACAGCTTGTACAAACTGATTAGCATCATTACTGTCACTTTATACATTTTTAAAAGTCGTGATACCATATTGGAATAATCATTTTGGTACAAAGTTTACAGAAATTGGTGGGGTATCATTCCATCACATAACTTGCGATCTGGACATAACTTGTGATGTGGGAGTATTATAAAACCATGACAAAAATATCATAATAAAGTTGAGTGTGATAAACATGAAAAATAAATACGGCCAAATCATCACATCTTCGCCTTTTCTGTACAGGTCAGTGTGTAATAGATTTCCGAAAATGGTAATTCCGGGGTGACGGAAATCAGTGAAGCAGTTCTGACTGTTCAGTGTTACAGAGAAGACTAAAGCAGCTACATTTATACATGTGTATTTCATGTGGCATTTTTGGAGTATGTGATAAATAGAATCTCACTTTCATGCCTATTTAATACTGAATTTACTAAACCTATTGGATGCACTTTTATCCATTTTGTTAAATAAATTCATTTATAGGTTCTGGTAGGTTTGAATTTTACTTACACATGGCATCAGACTTAGCATTATGGAATACCATCGTGGTCTTACCTGATGGTCATCTTGTCAGTTGTATCAATTGTCCAAGTTTCTAGGGGATGTCCATTTGATGTTCATGCCATTAGTGGCGGTGTCTAAGTTCTTAAATCACTGAAGTCAGTTCATTGCCAACTGAGTAACATTATAGGTTTTATTACATGATTTGCTTGTTTGTTTGTATAGTATATATGACGTTTGATTTAATTTTTGGTGGTGGAGGCAGACTACACACTTTTACTGGGTAGAACCAGTACTGTACACCTCCCGTCATCCATAAGAATTGACTTTTCCTCACTAACATACATAAAGCTTGTATGGCAAGTCCACTGAGCAGTTTGTATTTTGGTTGCATATTCAATGGTGGAATGAATAGAATAATAATTTTTGTTTTGAGTTGTGAGACCACCTTCTTCAAAAATGTATGAATCTGTTATACACAAAACGTTTTTATGGCATACCACAGCATGGTCACAAAGTATCTATTCTTATTCTGAACTGAACAGTTTGTTTAAACTTATTATTTTCCATTGATTGTAACAAAACCCTATGAACTTATTTGAACCACTCTTGATGTCTTCCTGGGTAGAACCAGTACTTAGCAAATGCAGATAAAGTGTTTTGCTCTGGGACACAATACATTATGGTATGGCAGGAATCAAACCAATGACTTTTCGATCAAGGGTTCAACGCTCTGCCACAAGACCAAAGCGCTCCACAAAACAGTTATAAGAGTACAGTGTAACAGTAGCAGCCATTGCTTCCAAAAGCATATAAACATCTCACAGGATTCCTTTTTTGCAATTATTTCATTCCAAACATATGAAAAGCCGTCACCTGACCCAATAGAGTAAATGGTTAAGTTAAAGTTGCTTAACTTGGGTGCAGAGTATAAACTTGATGTATATACTCATGTGGTAGACACAACACTTGTTGCAGGTCAAAACAAATACTAATATGACTTGTCTTAATGTCTGAGTAATCAGTAATAAATAATTTGACCACGGTTCTTAAGTAGCTTTTCACAATCAAGCATAGTCCTCACCATCACCTGTACAAAGTTTGATGCCACTTAACCAATTTAAATTACAATTTGTAAAAGGATTAATTACACAGACACAATAAGCACATGAAAATTTATACATTAAAACATACCTGTAATTATTTTCTGTTATCATAACTACCTCGAGTAAAATTGTTAAATCCCATAAACGAACTCTGAAACATTTCCCCCTATTACCCGCAAATGGGTAATAGGGGGAACACAAATGAATCAAAAAGTCTTAAGCACAATGTTGAACATGCTGAATTTCCACTTTCACTATTGCCAGCTAAATACACTGTTACATGCACACAAATGATGAGCGCTCGTTAAGAACAACACAATGTATACATATAAACTTATACATCTTTGCTTTTACTGTTAATTAATTAAAGTGTACACACAATTTTTGTAATGTTTTCTTTCAAAAGAATGTTTTATTTTAAAAATATTCAGTAGAACCACCTTTTTTTTCAAGTGTATTTTTCAGTATAATAAAATAATTATTACATTCCTGTGAGGGTGAGTGAGTGAAAATGTTCAACCTTCAGAAAGAAATTATCTACCTCGGCTCCGCCTTGGTTGACATTATTTTTCTCGGGTAATATTCACTCCCACAGGAATGTAATATTCTGGATAGCATTGACATAATAAATCAGTTAATTATTTCTATTAGAATAGAGTTACATCAGTTGAATTGAATGTTGTTTAACGTCTCATCCACACAGATGCCGCCCCAGGGAGAGGGGAAGGATACATAGGAATCCGGGAACCGTGCCCTACTCTTATTATCGAATAGATTTCTATGGTTTTTTAACGTGCTCGGAGACCGATACACGGGACCGCCTGGTTTACGTCCACATCCGACGGACGAGGCTAAGCAAAGTGTCTTGCCCAAGAACACAACGACGTAACTCAATGGCATCACGAAGGATTGAACCCGGGGCCTCCCGTTACAAATCCGACTCGCTACCGATGTTCCACGCCAGCCCTCAAAATATGGAATTATTTAACAGATAATGTATGGTGCTGAGGTCCATATGCAAGTTTATGGATTGGGCAGTCAGACCTAGAATGTTATATGAAGCTGAGGTCCATATAACGTTCTAGGTCTGACTTCTCTGTCCATAAACTTCATATGGACCGAAGCACCATACATTATTTGGTATATTATACCGAATCTGACCAACAAATTAAATCAATACGTTTTATGATTTATTTTGACGTCGTTATAGCTATCGGACCGGGCGCCCGGTCAATATGCAACTTTATCATGCAGATATGCACTTTTCTGCCAAATAAAGGGGTGACCTAGTAAATTTTGCTTTAATTAGGCACTGACCAATAAAGCAAATCAATGCGTAATCCCTCGGCGTTTATTGTACGTAACGTTATCTGACGTCATGCACGTAACTTTGCCTGACGTCATAAAAGAAAACAAAAAAACAAAACATGGCGACGTCCTCGATAAGCGTACCGTTCTGAGAAATAGGTAATAATAGTAATTCATACAGAAAATATTGATAATCTACATGATAAATAGAATATTATGTCAGTGCCTTTTACTATCAAGTTTATTAGGCTCGGCACGAAAACGAAGAATGGCTCGTCAGAGCCTCGCTATTCTTCGTTTTTTAAGCCTCGCCTAATAAACTTGATAGTAAAAGGCACTGACAGAATATTCTCTATTTATGGACCGGATGACGTCATATTAAACAAAGAGTGGAATATGCAAATGAGGTGTAATATATTCTATTATTCAATAAGGATAAAACTAATAGCGAGTACAGCTCCTATGGTATCATGCAGGCGAAAAGTAAACATACCAATCTATCCTTTTGAAAAGTCTTGGGTCATTTACGGTAGTTTTACTTTATGGGCGACTACAACCGTAAAGTAGCATATTTCTTTACGAAATTAACAAGATAAGCATTCGTTGAAATCATTAAGAATTGTGGTTTCCAAGAAGAATGAGGTGAAAAAACATTAAAAACCTTTCAAAAACATTAAAAACCCATCCAAAAATGACAATGAAATTGCATGTTTACCTATGTCCATTAACCGGAAGCGTAGCCCAAAGTCTTACCTTGCACATTGTTCATTAGCCAAAAATCGTCAACACATTCACAATTTAATAAAAGTAGATTTCGTGTCGCAGAAGTTTATAATTATGTCTTGCTAACCGATTAGGATAAACAAATGATTTGATAACTACCGTTAAAAAACATATTTTATTTGTTTATCATTATCGCCATCTCGTTTTCCCGTAAAACCATAAATGCAATCGGAATTCGTCGCAGATTTCCGTATTCGGATCGTCCACTATTGAAAGCCATTGACAGAAATCGCCGAGGTTTTCATTCGTGCCAAACCCGAACAACCTGGCAATTTCCGGAATGGTCTGTTAGTAAACAATCAGTGAGCAAGGTGCTTATTACCGATCCATCTTTTTTCTTTCTTTCTTTCTTTCTTTCTTTCTTTATTTCTTCCAATACTGTTGACGTATTGTACACATATTTTTGATTATCACAGTTTCGTTTCTGTGGATGAGTTTACCTGTAGGCTTTTTTTGTGTTAACCACAGTCAGAAGTTCAGCGAGATTTTTAACCTGAATAGGGTATGTCTCTCCCCAACGGCTTTACATCCGTATGAAGAATGACATACTTTCACAGTAACTTTAACTATCTTGCACGAATAAGTTCTAGATCTAAGGGAGTGCGTTTTCAATTCTCGAGACGTGAACCTCCGGGAGTCGAACCCCAGACTTCTATATCCAGAGGCAAGTAAGCTAACCACTCTGTCATCGCATCTTTTTTAACGCACAGTAACATTATGGTCCATTATGAAAAAATGTAACTACTAGTATTTAGAACAACACCAGGTCTAGAGTGAGTAAACGATGGTTAGGCCCCAAGATGTTACTCACACTGACAGGGGTAGGAACAGCCTCCTTCACGAGATCCCAATGGTTTGACTGGCATGTTGGGGTAGGGGAAGTTCAAAAGGTATTTTTACTCTATGTTGCATATTGGGGCGCTTCGACCTTTTATCCAAAAATGGTTTTATTGAGTTTGGCAAACCGAAATTAAGACTTAAAAAACTGATAGCAAACTACTGAGGCTAACTGAAGTTATATTCGAGATTTCTTTATTTTTTGCTATCCCAGCAACACGGCAGATTTACATAATACCCGAAAGAGGGTAATGCAGGATGTAGACAGATAGATAGGAATTTACATACAAAAAGCCTCATCTAAATTGATGGCTGTAAAATATTTATTTCTTAACCGAATTTCGAAACTAAGGTGTTTTTATTTACCATTAAAATTGCCAGTTCCAATTATATATAATGTATTTATATTTTTTTAAAATTACTCACTTACATAGCTGAAAAACGATTGGCTTAAACAAACGCCCGAAATAATAGAAAATTGTCGGGTTTAGACTCCACCATAATGTAGAGAATCTTTTTTCTTATTTTTTTTGGCTGGATTGCGTAGGCTTACAGTTTGGCGATTTCCATCTGTCTGTCCGTCTATCCGTCCTTCCGTCTAAGAGTTTTGAAGTTTTCGTTAAAGTTTTTGTTTTTTCCTCATTTCTCAAAAATGAATTGCCGAAAAGCTTTGAAACTTGACACTTGTTCAATATCATTACAAATGTTATATGAAAATAACCCTATGTCATGTATTTTACCTGGACTATCCCCCATTTTCACATAGATTTTTCAGTTTAAAATGTTAAATTCGCAATCCGGCGTTCGCACCACTATTGGTGCTTTACCTTTTTTTTTCTTTTTTTTTGTTACGTTTAACAAAGTTTGAGGTTTCCGCTGGACATATATATAAATGAAACTTTCCTATGCCAGTGTACCTGTAACCGGTCATCCGGTTTGGTCTCATGCTACGGAGTAGTTTAAATTTGAAGGTGATGAAAACACGGCTGTCTTCTGCTTCAATCGATCTCTGCTTTTCTCTGTCCTATCATTTCACTATTTCTGTTTTTTTACCACCGACAGAAACATTACAAATAGGACGCTCAGTTTCTTAAAATGTAGATGTAGAAACTAATAATTATCTTATTGATGAATTTGGTGCATTTTCAAAATATATTGATGAAAAACGTCGGACCCGGTGTCCTCCACCCCCAGACATGCTCAACTAAATTTGATTTAACTATTATTCTGAAGATGGACCACCATTTATTAAATATCAAGTAGGAAACAACAAATTCCTATGTTTTAAAAACATTGTACTTTTCTTAAACATACATCATCATAATGATTAGATAATACGTATGAATCAATTTAACACACGTTGAAGACAAGACGTATATTCGAATAAAAAAAGCTTAAATCGTATATATACATTTTTTCGTAATGACATAACGTTGAAACATTGGTAGGGATACGTAATTACATAAAGTTCGGCAAAAAATTATACGCATGCATCCCAGTTTATGTATATATATCTTACATACACTGATGTAGTAGCAGCTTTTATGACGGTTGGTGATTTAGCCAATCTCGATCCAGACTGGAACATGACTAGATTCCGTTCGAAGTTCGTTCCATGCCATAACTGACCTGTCTGGAACGAATTGAAATTTGACCGAAGCATTGTGGTGTACTGGTTAGAGCGTCTGCCTTGCATTCGGGAGGTTGTGGGATCGAGTCCCCTGACCGCGTCATACCAAATACTTTAAAAATGGAGTAGTCAATTGTAACCCTTGCCTGACGAGCAAATAATGGGTAGTTCTACGACTCATTGACCAGTGTCAGAATAATGTGACTTGGGTATCATGTCTACTACAGCGTGGTATTCCAGGTGGCAGCACTATAAAGAAACCATTGAGTTCGCTGCTTCAAGTAGACATATCATCACATCACACACAAACGCACAGATAAAAGTCCAGACTCCATTGTGCCTATAATCGTCGGGTTGGACGCCTGTAGTAGGCGGACGGACTATAATCCTTAGGAAAAACACACACACAAACACACGAATTTAAATGTGTTGGGGTGGGATGTCACGGTTCATAAGACACGTACAGGTAGACTTGCACTAGACGTGAGAATCATGGCTCCTATGGTGGTATGTATAGGTACACACCATAAGAGCTACGATTCTCGCAGCTAGACTTGCACATACCGGTGGATACATACCGCACATTCAAACATGAACTGTGCTCGCCCTGTAGGTTTAACCTATTTCATATTATCTAACAAGTATTCTACTAGTACACGCTTGGTAATCTCAGGCCAATCGGAACTGATCAAGCAGGCTGTCTCAAAAGGCCACGTTTGATCAGGGTAGACCAGTGTCTAGATGTGCTTTAAAATAATCATGTCCAGGTAAACGCTTGTCATTTTCAACCGGGGGAGAAAGGTCAAGACGGTACAACACAGACGAGGCTTTGATTCACAGCAAAATGGGGAAACTCTAACCTGTTGTGCAAGGCGTAGTAAAAAGGAAAGATAAAACACGGGCAATCATATTTATATTGATAAAACAAAATGACTGTTCTTGTCAATTTCTAATTAACAGTACCGTTGTAGAGATGTAAATTGCTCAAATATAACTTAATCTTAATAATCACAATAAAATTTAGTATTTTTTCTTCTTAATGTGGTTTTAGAGTTTAATATTAACCTGTGCTGATCAGAGATTTAAGTTTTATTTTGGGGGAAAACTGTAAAATGTTTCATTTTTTGTATGAATAATATATATTTTATAAGTTAAATAATAAATTAAAAAAAATATGACATCATATTAATTTAGTGACATCACTGTCTTGTCATAAGTGATGATACTCAGATTAATTGAATTCAATAACTCTGTAAGTGCACTTATTGTTAGTGCACTTACAGAGTTTATGCATTGAAACTTCAATGCAACAACTCCGTAAGTGCACTTATTGAGTTGTTGCATTGAACTTTTTCATGACTGCAGATAGTGAGTTGTGCATCTAATGAAATAAAATCCCGAAAAGTGCCAAATCAACTCTAATCTTTTGATAGAACATGTATCTCAGTATGAATATTTTGATAGAACATGTGGCTTTCTGAAAATATGCTATTGCGTTGATGGACAATATATGCTATTGTAGTGTAACCAACATACAACAAAAATGAGATATAGGGTCCTATAGAAACCACAGCGTCCGAACGCAATCGCATCGTAGGTCCGCACTGTACTGCAAACAAGGACTTGAAAATACAATGAAAGAGACAAAAAACAACAGAAAGGGTGGTGAAGAGAGGTTTACCGACTTGGAACGGTCAGTAGGCAATAAGGCCTACTGGTTAGCTTGAATCGATTTTATATGCGCACAATCCTCGCTATTATCCTGTCTTCAGCGCCCAAATAGACAAGACAGTGTAAACAAAACTACATCCCATCAAAAGGAATTCTCTAACAATAAAGTCCACATCCAGAGAAACTAACTAAAGAAACAGAAGAAAAAAAAAAATATAATAAACATCTCAGGATGTATCCAAAATCGTACTGAACAACCATAGTAGTTGTAGCTAAAGAGAAAACCAATCTAGGGTACGACCAGAAAACTCGAGGGACGAAAGCTCATGCACCCACCCCTCTTAGTTGGGGTTTTAATAGGTTCAATCATAGAGTCCCAAGAGGTAGTCCAGTCATCGCACAAGTAAAAAGTGAAGCGTAATGACTAACTGTAGAGGTGTCAATCACTAAACATGCATTGCGCTGTAAAACCAAAGGGTTATATCCTTTTCTGACGAACTTCCTGAATAAATTTGTAAAGCGGTCAGGAAACCCGTCAGACCCCTTTAACTTTCGAAGTTTATAGACCACATCTCCATAAAATGAGGGTTGTGATATGCCTAGTCGCAGAAGTGTTTTAAGGTTTGTATTCACTGGTGTACTCGTTAGAAGGAGAAAGAGCACGAAATGCCGAACACGATAAATACAAAAAATATTACAGTATCGGTTTAACTGAGACTGTTCATGAACGGTAGTGAAAAATGCTTGCTACCGTTTATGCCCTCTAGCCCCGGATTGAGCATTAAAATTAGTCTTTCGATTTATTAATCCAGTATCAGTTGGACTTGAAACATACTTGCACATATTTAAATACAATGTTGATTGTTCAACTTTTCTTCATTATTCTACCATGGTTTGAATATATTACTGATGAAATATAACCAACAGTTAGTAATATGCAAAAACAATTTGCCTTATACTATTCTTATAAATAATATTACTGATTAAACAAATACATTTTTATGTAAAACTAGAAATGTGCCCATGGGACACGGCTGCTCCCACTGCAACAATCAGTAAAACGTAAAATTTGACGAAAAAGGGCAAACCTCTGGGAATACAAGTTCGATTTTGAAGCCGAAACGGTAATCATCCTTTAAAGTTTCGAAGCAATGGGTTGAACGCTTTGGGAGTAGATAGACACACAAGTCATTAAGGCCGACTGGATATGGTGTCTACAAGTTTTTCATCCACTTAAGTTCTGCAATATGTCTAGCTTTTATTTCAAAGCTTTTATTTTAAAGCTTTTAGTAGCATCAATATCATAAATTATATATTCGACCGGTTGAACAGTAACTTTACTAACAGTATGACCTGATTGACGAAAGTGTTGGTTAAAGTAATTTTTAACTTTTTAGGACTACCTGCATTATATTTATGATCACGAAATCGCACTTTTAAAGATCGTCCTTTTGTCCAACAGATTGTATACTACAACGTGGTTCATTTCAAGTCAAAACATAAATGACGTCAATCAACATTTGAAGCTAGACATATATTAAAGATTTTACCATTAACAGCTGATTTAATGGTGGACTTGCAACAACTGCACCTCTTGTCATTGTACTTACTAATAGAGGGAAACACCCTGCGTCTTGAATTTACTAAGCGATTTCTGAAAGGAGACTTTATATGGTATTTCCACTAAAACAGGTGATCCAAGAGGAGTAACTGAAACTTTTGAACCGTTATTAAAACTCCTAGTGATATTATCAGAAGGAAAATGAAACGAGTTTGCCGAATGAAGATTTAAAGGTGTCAAACGTACATTTGGTTTACTTCTAAGAAATGAAGATTCATTTTGTGGAATGTGTATTGATGACGCAGAGTGAACCAAGGAGGCAATATTTCAAGTATTTTAAGTGTTTTTCCTAGTAGTCATATGTGAAAAGTGAAATAAGGGCCGATTAGTAGTTATTAGAGATACGAAATAAACTCGTATCAAAGATCCATAAGAAATAATATTTGCAAACTTACGGACGGTTAAAAGAGGTCTAAACCTCGACAAAGTTGTCTAATAATAGATCAGCTGAAAAAGCAGAGGCGTTGTCTGGCAGGCGGCTTTTTTATGTTTGCGAACAACAGCTGCTACAGCTACCTTATCTCCATCTTTGGAACCATCTGTCATATATATGTTGACAATTACTGTATTTTGATTTAATTTCATTGAATTAACTTTGAAAGATAGTAGAATTTGTACCAGACTCATTATTATTACAAAGATCAAAATTAATGTTTGGAGTTTCCAAAGTCCAAGATGGATTTTTCTTGTACTTTGTACTCAGGTTAATTTCTCTTAACTTCCGTTTTAAACGAAGACCAAATGTTCGAATGGTCTTTGGTTTTCGATCAAAAAGAAGTTCAAAACTAGGATTAAAAACGGTATCAAAAGTTGGGTTTGATGGGTTAGATTGTAATTTAATGGCGTATTGAAGGGCTAATTTCTCTCATCATTGTGATGATAAGCAGCCTGACTTACGGTTGTTTTATTCATCCGGAAACCGTGCAACTGCTTCTGTTTTTTTAAAACAACTATGTGAAGGCGAGGCAATCGACTATAGGTAAAATTTAAAGACGAAAACCTTTTAGCTCACTCTCTAACGAGCTCTTGGTATATGAAAGAGTATAGAGACGAACAGAAAGCGTGATTCCTCTTTTATGTCTTATTGTTGTATTAACTACGTATGTTGATATATGAATGCATATTGTTCGGGACGCTTGTTTCAGCCAAAGTTGTTTTTTGGGACTTTTAAGACAAAATTCAACTAGGACCTAAATAAGATGTATATCAGTGAAACGGACATTTTTAGTGTTAAATAAAAACACCTTACTTTTCAAAATCGAGAAATAAAATGTTCACATCCAAACATTGTTTTTGATAGTGCGTTTTCAATGGAAAATGCTGCTGCATGAAACATGTGAAAAATATTTTGTTTTAGAATTTCTAACCAAAAATGTTAAGCAAAATATTAAGACCAACTAAAGTTATTTGAGATTTTTTAATTTTCTGCTGCATCAGCCACAAGGAATTTACATGGGAAAAGTCCCATCAAAAAGCATTTTTGACTGTAAAATATCTATTTCTCAACCGATTTTGAAAGGTAAGGTATTTTTATTTACCACTAAAAATTCCAGTTCTAATGATATATAACTTATGGACGTATTTATAAAATGGCGAATGCTAATGCCAAAAACCCTTTGGCTGAAACAAGCGCCCCAAACAATAGTTAAAATATCAATAGAGACGGACTTAAGATTCTTCTTTTATAACTTAACATAAAGTAAGCTTAACGGTGTCCGGTCAAATCGTACTTAAGGAAAAAAAGTACTTAAAAATTCATTTCTCATTTTTGTCATAATGTACTCATTGACATTTTGAAATAAGTCAAATCGTACTCATTAATTTAGATATTTCCATCTCACCCTAGGGTCGAGATAAAATTCACGCGCGCCAACATCCGGTATGCAGGAAAACATGTAAAACGTTAATAGCATGCGGCGTCAATGCACAAAATTTCTCTGATATGCAAGAAAAAGAATCTATCATGGGTATTCGGTTCAGATAGGGAATTCCAACCCTCGGTATAAGTGTTTTAATCGGAACCTCGTCAGAGCCTCGGTTCCGATAAGAACACGTATACCTCGGGTTGGAATTCCCTATCTTCACCGGATATCCATGTAAGATTCTTATAATCTAGCCCCTATAAAATGACGGATATCATTGTCCGGTATGCAAGAAATTTCCATCTCACCCTACGGTCGAGATAAAATGCACGCGCACCATTCATCCGGTATGCAGGAGTTGGTAGCTGGTGACGTCAACGCACAACATGACTCTGATATGCAAGACAAATAATCTATAATCAACGCTCGGTATAAGTGTTTTAATCAGAGCCTCGGTTCCGATAAAAACACTTAACCCTCGGGTTGGAATTCCCTATCTTCACCGGATACCCATGAAAGATTCTTATATTCCATCTCCCATGTAAAACGTGGATAGCCTTCTCCGGTATGCAAGAAATATATAGATTATTCAAATCTAAAAATATTTTGAGAGATATGTGGTAGATGCACTGAAATTTAACCGAGGAAAACCCCTTCCTAGCATGGTTGATTTCTACATGTGATTTCCTGCATTTTAGTGTATACCTAGGCCAGATTTTTGGTTTTAAGTTCAGACAAATATATTCAAGTCAGTGATTTTATTTGATATTCCATTAGTACGCTTACTTCAATGTTTGATACCTTCCCAACATTATACCGAGGCAGTTGTACTTCAGCGGTAGCTACGGGCCTGCAGTATATAACATTTTGAATTCAACAAAGAATATAGACAAGTGTGTGAGTTTGTGAAACAATATTTAACAGATTCAATTAAAAATGTATACTTGTATGTTATAAAGTGTTTGGAGTGGCATGAGAATGTGAATATAAATCACTTCTTCGACATTTTGTGAAAATAAAATAATTAGAGACAATTTTAAATTACGAATACAATTTAACTCTTCCAGTAAATAAAAATTGATTCAAACCTGTCTAAGATGTATACTCTATTGACAGAACCATAACATGTGCCCAAATAATATTGAATTTCTTATTTTATGAACAATGCCTTTGCCAATGAGATGATATTAAAGACAAACAGAGAAGAATAAGTAATAGATAGAGTCTGGTCTCAGCGAGTTGGCTTATTTAAACACCGAGATGGGCGTAGCCCATCGAGGTGTTTAAATAACCAACGAGCTGAGACAGACTCTATCTTTTTTGTAGCATGGTGTACTTAGTAACACTGTGACGTCATAGTGACCGTACTCTAAATTCCAATATCCGGTAGTTGTAGCACGGTAAAGCCACGCCCCTCTAGTTACCCTAAATTAAACGATTTAACGCTCTGCATTCATCAAAGGAAATGTCACCGACCATGCTACAACACTATAAGAAGCCATACCAAATGTATGGCGGGAAATTAATACTATTAATATATAACACAATAGCACAAAACACGGATATTACTTTTTTATTTCATATACATTTTAAAATACTTCAAAACCTCTGACGAACGTCTTCTAATCTACGACTTTCACTGATGGTTCAAACTGAAAGCTATGTTGCGCACGCGTAACGTTGAGAATTGATGGGATGAACTCAAGCCAGAATGCCATTCTTGCAGGATAGAAGTGTTGTTGGACTGAAGCAGACGACAGTGTATTTGTGAATTTCATATAATTCTGTGAAACCGAATCGTACTCTAGCCATGTCGTCTGTATGAACTGCGAAATATCCTCGGGAGTGTTGGGGTTACTGGAAAATAAGATAAGAATTAATGCCAACACATGGTGATATTATGTAGGGTAAAAGCATTGGTTGGTTGGATGGTTTGGTTGGTTGGTTTTGGTTGGTTGGTTGGTTGGTTGTTTGGTTGGTTGGTTGGTTGGTTGGTTGGTTGGTTGGTTGGTTGGTTGGTTGGTTGGTTGGTTGGTTGGTTGGTTGGTTGGTTGGTTGGTTGGTTGGTTGGTTGGTTGGTTGGTTGGTTGGTTGGTTGGTTGGTTGGTTGGTTGGTTGGTTGGTTGGTTGGTTGGCTGGTTAGTGTTTTACGCCATTTTCAACAAATTTGAGGCTATATATAGCATGGCAAGTTGATAAACATTGCTAAAAGGAAAGAACGTCACTGCAAACGCATGCAGCTGCTATTGATTAAATAGTGTACTATTGCACTTTAGGGTATTTCTTTTTCATACAGTTGCTATTATTCTCCTTCCAATAAATCAGTCAATTACCATAGGTATGACGTTTCCATGTACGGTAATTTAAAACTGTCACGTCATCGTTCTCAAAAGGTTTCAGAAGGTTTATCGCCATCAATTGCATGTAAACCTCCAAGGAGTAGAAACCTCCGAGGTGTAGTCTAACGTAGTTCCTATAATAAAAGTAATCCCTCCTTTTTTGATGGAAATGGGCATTATAAGTAAGGGAAAACTGTTCTATTCGATTTTAAGGTTGTGTGTATAAGAAGTGTATTAATATGTTTTACTGGATCACTGATTAACATTTTCGAAATTTCTTATCTATGCATATACTTTGTCAGCAACTATCAATGAAAACAGCTAAACATTTAACCTTTTTAGTAAACAAACAAGAACTTTCTTACATGTCTTATGACCCCACCTTTACTGGTGAATTTTCAAGCGGAATAAATAGTTTTCTATATAAAAATCACACTGCTGCGTTATCCATACTTGAGTTGAAGTTGCAGCAAATCATTAATATGTAACATTTTAACATTTGTGTCAAACGGGGTGGGGGGTTGAGGGTGGGGACAATTGGTTATAACTTATGTTTGTGTTTATCATCCGCTTTTTAAAATGATTTCCCTTTTTCCAAGTTTGTCAAAACTCTCAATAATAAAACATGTTTGATTGTTCATACAGTCCCTTGAATAAATGCACGACTTTAAAACTTCAAACATTTTCTAACAGTACCTTGATTTTGCGAAGTTTGTCCACATGGTCATCACTGCCCTAGAAACTACGGCCTCCTCCTTGGTGAAGTTTGTTATTCCAGGGACAAAGTCGCTGATAGGGTAGCCAAACACGAACAGTATCTCATCGGCGTGATTCGAACCTGGAAGACACATATCTAGATATAGATATATAGATCTAAAAGCATCTTGATAAAAAAACGAATGGAATTTTCCAAACGTTGCCGGACTTAACCGAGTTTGTCCGAATGGTCTATAATTATTTTTAATGCAGTTTGTGTTGTTGGTTGTATCTGATATCAAGACCTTACGAAGATACGTTTTCTGCCTTGCAATACTTGTCCTAAACTAGATTTTGTGAAACTGAAATGACTGCAGTAATATTAGAGTTTTAAACTGTATTTTGTAATTGGTGGCTTATTAAATAGAAATACATGCATGTGTGTAGTTATTTTTCTAAAATAATTGTCATACATTACCTGTTACCCACTTGGGTGTCGGTATGACATGGTGTGATGGTGTCACACCGAACTCGTACATATATGTGCTGCCTTTGTTCAGGTTGCTATGCCCTTGCACAGTCTGCACAGTCGAGGTAAAGAACGCAATGTCAGACGACATATTAACAAGACTTTGACGTAGTTTGTTGACGTCATGCGGAGCGGACCAATCAGTGTACTTGAAAATCAAGGCGGACTCCAATATCTCTTTCGTTTTGTCGTCTTTGGGTTGGATTACGCTTCCAACCACTTCTGGAACGCAAATGTTGTCAAATACATCCTTAGTTAGGTTAAAGTGGTTGAAATCCGTTACGTTAAGAACAGCGGGCCATAGAGATATTAAATATAAACCCCCGTCTTCACTGTTTGTTCCGTGCAATATGTCCAGAGAGGCAAAGAATTCTCTAGCAGCAGCCGATTTGGGATTATTTCCGTAAACAATATCATAAGGATGTTCGACAATAAAATCGCCATCAACAAACGGCATAAAAGTCACCTGTGCGTGCTGTAGCTCTGACGCAGTCTTAAATCGTATACACGTGATTGGGTCTAAGGGACCACGATTGCATCCCGCCTTTTCAATGAATTCGGCTGCATTTGGGGTCGAATCCACAGCCCAATATGTCAAGGACGATCCGCTCTCAGCAATAACTCGCTTAAACAGTCCTTTATTTCCAGGATATAAAGCTTGAAACAGCACGGAAATTGAGCCAGCTGATTCTCCAAAAATAGTTACTTCATCTGGGTTGCCATGGAAACTATCGATGTTCTTATGCACCCATTGAATTGCGAGCTGTTGGTCCCATAAGCCCTGGTTTCCAATAAGTTGACCATCGGCGCTACGGAGAAATCCGAACATTTCTAAACGGTAATTAATGGTCACTAAAACGACGTTCCCGAACGTGCTCAACACGTCTCCTGGGTATAGACTCGCTGTTCCGGAAAAAAACCCGCCACCGTGGATCCACACCATTACCGGAAGTGACGCGTTCGATTGGAAATTGTTGGGCACGAAAATATTCAGGAAGAGACAATCTTCCGTGAAACTGTTTGGATCGACATTCGGAGTAATTGGCGACTGAAAACAAGATGGTGAATATGTTTTAGCATTGAACGTAGTGTTAAATGGCGCCTTTGGGACTGCTTTTCGAAATCTGTCTTTATCGGCCGTTGACTCAGCGTAAGGAATTCCCAGAAATTTCGTCAGAATTTTCGTTTGGCCGTCAGCCACAACGGAGTCTTGAAATCCTTCGATGACACCAACTCGCGTGGAAACAGTAACAGGTTGTGCATCGCAGAGTGATATGACGTAGGTAAACATCAACACATGGAAGCCAAATTCGGTTGTTATTTTAAACGTCCACATCATTAGAATTTAAAATGACAATAACACAAGCACACAGTCACACTGAAAATAGTATTCCTTTATGTGTACCACACACTTATATCATTAAACTAAAACTACAGGTACATACAATCTAGTACGACGTTATAGATAACGATTAAGATTGTAAACTAGTGGGTCAACACATGGAAGCCAAATTCGTTTGTTTTTTTAAACGTCCACATCATTAGAATTTAAAATAACTATAACACAAGCACACAGTCAAAAACTGAAAATAGTATTCCTTTATGTGTACCAATATCATTAAACTAAAACGACAGGTACATAAAATCTAGTACGATGTTATAGATAACGATTAAGATTGTAAACTAGTGGGTCAAATTTGATAAATAAAACACCAACACTATAAAAGTTTGAGTAACTATTTGTTCTGATTTTCTGATTTTCAAACTCTAACACAAGAGTACGACATTTATAAACTTAAGGTTACTGAAACAGTCGAAATAAACGCAGATGCTTGACCACATCAAGCATTTAATGAACCTGATATGACTTTTAGTTGTTTTTTTCTGAGCTCCTGGTGTAAGCGGCTTTCAACTGTCTCTGATATAGCGATTTCCAGCCTGTTGTATTTGGAGGCGAATGTGTGGTGGTACGCAGGTAGCACTATTATTTCCAATGAAAAATGGTTTGCCTCTCTCGGGACTAGAAGGCACGACGTTCTGATCTATGGAGACTTCTTGATTACATAGTACCATATTTAGTACCATATTGCTATACATTATAACTTATCTGAACGCATCGTAAAGTAAAATTGCGTGGTGTAAAACTATATTTCATCAATTCAAACTAGGATTCCGTCTTAAATCATTTACCATTAAAAATACGTTTTTATCATTTCTAGCCCATTTAACACTTAAGATATCAGAGCAATTAACCTCAGAGCAATTAACTTGAAAACAAAGTCTGGAAAAACACAGACTTTATCCTCCACTCAAACGATCGATTTGCGTAGTCCTTTGACAGGGTACAAACAATTGCACCAGCTTACGCAAATATTAACATCTTCTGTCGAGGTGCTTCTGGCGCAACAATGCTAGCTGTACAAAATTTAGTCATTTTGTCCAAGATTTGAATGTTTTCGTTGAATCACTCAACAGACCATAAATGTTTACCAAAATGGTACATTTGTGTACTAAACATACATTTGCGCTGGAAAACCACATCGTGTATGGGTTCTGCGAGGCTGGTTATATTGGTGTACGCCAAGTAAAACGAAACGGTAAAAACGCTCTGAACGGCCATTTTCTATTACCGCTCTCCGTAAAGTAACACTACCGTAGAATCGGAAGAACTATTGCTTGTGCTTCGTTTTTTTGTTTTGTTTTGTTTTTGATGTTGTTTTTGTTTTTTTATACGTTGCAAAAACTTAACTAGCCTCACGGAACCAAAACTGTATGCTTTTTCCAGTGCATATATGGGTCTAACATAAACCTACCATTTGTACATCAACCTACCATTTGTATAGACCTGTGATGTAACAGATAGTGTTACTTTTCTACCAACGATGAGGAAGGAGTAAACAAAAAACGAAACTTAATACATACCACTAAGCTTTAGCAATTTAGATGCGTTCTGTTCTAACCTGTTTAACCGTAGTGTTTACAAAGACTCAGATTCCTGATGACCCGCCCATGGAAATAAATAAGTGTCTCCGTGTGCAATGTGGTATAAATAAAGAGAAAACAAATGGCAGAGGGCTTAAGATAGATGACACCCTATAATTAGAACTACTACACCTGCGTAAAGTAAATCACCATTACGCCATGTTCTAAGTTGATTGTTCGTGGTGACCAGAGACTGGTTCTATGGGGTTGTCAATATAGCTGAGAAAGACTCGCGCAGCATTAATTCGGGTTTTTTTAAGTATATTTCTTTCCAATATTTGAACCAATATGTAATAGAAAGAATATGTCTCATCGATTTGACTGATTTAAACATCGAGATGGAGGTGTTTAAACCAAGCAACGAGATGAGACCATACTCTATTTTTCTTTTTAGCATGTCCATTTCAGCTGTCTGCCATACTCTAACTTCCAGTAACTGGTAGCTAGAGTACACCATTTATTCTGACAGGTGCTATTTTCAAATAAACGGTTTATACCCTGTGCAAATACAAACATAATTTCAGTAACCATACCACAAATACATTAAGTGTCTGCCAAGAAACTTCCCTTTAAAGCAGTCGCTCTTAAGTGAACGTTGATTTTATGCACACAAGGGACTTAATTAAGACAGTTTGGGGTAGGGATGTCACCATAAAGGGGGCTGTTTCCCACCTCCACCCCTTTTAATACGCAGTATTCAGGGACATTTAGAGAGTATTCAGTACCCACGGCCCGGGTACCAGTACCCGCAAATTACATTATGCATTGATTTGGTACAATATAAACCACCTGGTATGGTGGCTGATTTCTGCCATTGTCGTCTTTTCGTTATTTCGGCACCGAAAAGACGACAGAACGAAAAGACGACAGGACAAAAAGACGAAAAATGCAGCGCGAAAAGACGACAGAACAAAAAAACGCCATTTCAAGGGCGAAAAGACGAAAATACGACAATATCAAATGGCGTCTTTTCGCGCTGAAGTGTCGTCTTTTCGTCTTTTTGCGTGGCGTTCTGTCGTCCTGTCGCCCTTGAAATGGCGTCTTTGAGGGAGACGCAGGATTGTGGCAAGTGTTAAAAAAAGTCAGAGTGGTAAAATGGTCGTAGAGCTAATCCAATTTTGTCAAAACCAATTTTAGAAGTGGAGAATAGGGGCAAAACCAAACGTAACAAATTATTTTAGATTGAGATAAAATTAAATGAAATGAAATGCGGTTTTACGTCCCGTTAACACATCATAAGAGGATATATAAGAACAGCAACCTCAGGGGGAGATGAGGGATGAAGTTTTCCCATCAGATTATCCTCTGCCAAGAAGCGAAATCCACGCGGGGCAGAGGTATGTAGCTCCAAAGCGAAGAGCCTTATCCACTAAGAGCTACGGAGGCCGCTAAATATGAAATATAAAACAAACACACAACAAAAACTATTTTAATGATTTATTGATATAGAAGTAAAAATACCTACTTATACTGATTCATCACCAAAAAAACAACAAAAAAACATTTGCTGTCTAACAGAACCTCAAGAGTCGATCTATATGTTAACCCGATCATTCGTCTGAAAATATATGTAAACTGTGATAAAATAAATATAGTATTTGGATGGTGGGGACACAGTGTATGCCCAAACCAAGCATTACGATGGAACCGTGTTATTTTATGGCCCCCTACACACGTTATATCGTCATAGTAGAAGGCGGAGTCAACAAAGAAAGAGCTCAATATATTGTCCCTTCTACCCCGCGAAAACAACAAAAACAGATACTGGTTTTATTTTTGTTTGGTTTGTTTTGTTTCCAATTATCTTCAATTCCAATATTAACTATTGGTTACAAAAACCATTAGATTTTGTAATAACCGATATTATATATATATCTATATCTTCTATATCTTGCTAGTTTCCATAATGATTTTCTTTCTGTTTATACTTTACTAAATTCTTTCTGACAATAAAAAAGTTTAACTTAAATTTGAAAAGTTTAATATTAAACAATCACGGTCCAAATGTTTCAAAAAGATTCTAATTGTCAAACCATTATATGCGAACTGTATTACAATTCCACATTTTATGTTATGTTTGATATGAATGTATTGTTTATATGTACCTTGATACGGGAGGGGTATTACATAGGCAATCCCATTCATTACTTGAATAAAATATTGTTTAAATTAACAACAAAAACAATACCAAATACACAAAGAAACAAACATAACATAACTGAAAACATTTAAACGAATATGCACTTTTAAACTGTGCAAACATAGTGACGAATAAACCCACAGACCTGTCATATGTCTGTGTGTAACCAGGCTGATCATAATTAAGGAAAAAGCAGTTATTAGTATTGTTTACATTTAATTATATCATCTATCAATAGTTCCAAATTAAAACTGGCTTGACGAGCGCAGCCCCTCGCACTCCCCTATTCAGCAAACGAAGCACCTATGTACCTATAATTAATTAAATTAAACATTTTTAAATAAGAAACACAACTCGGGAATTTCCGCTATATATTGTATATACTGCCCACTTAATTCCACCTAATATTCCAAAGAAATCTCAAGATGTTTTGTAAAAAAAAAGTTGCAGTTAATTAGAGAACGGACACAACTGTGGTAGACGTTTTAATCACACTAAACCTTGTAATAAGAAATTCATCAATGTTGAAGTTCCTCTTTGAAAAACTGAGCCAGTTCAGTACTGTATTTAATGTAAAGAGTTTGCGACAGTTTGCTCGCATGCTTGAGCCAAACGCGTACTCTGTCAATAATAAAACTTTGAAGGAATACTATTTGCTATATTATATGTTGTTATTATATGTTCTTTTAGTATTTTTGTCCGAAAGGAAAGGTCTTACGTAGTCATGTACCATTCGATTAACAGCAGCATATTGTACATACGATATATAGCGGAAATTCCCGGGTTGCGTTTCTTTTGCGTTTCAGTATATGTGGATATTATATCTTTATTATCATATACAAGCACACGCATATTTGATATGGAAAAAAAACTTTGCCAGATTCAATGAAAGGTTCGTTACCCCACATGGTAACAAACCTTTCATTTAGCTTTTTGAAAATTTAGTTAGTTAATACTGATCTTGGTTATTTCCAATCTATATAGAGTTTCAAACAACCTGCACACACGTATTCATATGACAAACACAAAGGAAACACGACTTCAGCTCTGAAAGATCTTTCCCATAACATGAAATGTCATATTTTATTTTATTATACCTCTCTCAAAATTCTCTATGTAATTTCCCACTTCCCGATCAGTCAACAATTGGTAATGTTTCATGGTAATGTTTCATGGCATGAAACATTATCTCGTGCTTCTAAAAAAAGAACGGTGGTTTCCTCAAGTGCTAAAAATAAATTTATGTTAATAAAAAATAATTGCTGATTAAATGAATTTTGATGTTTGGTATAATAAAATAAATATCACATCCCATGGAGGGTGATAGAACATATTGTCAACCCTCGATGTGGTAATGTCCACCTCGGCTAAAGCCTCGGTGGACATTACCAATCTCGGGTTGACAATATGTTCTATCACCCTCCATGGGATGTGATATTTATATAAAAACTGATATAAAAAAAGAACCATACTGGTAGATAACATTATATAAATATTGCATCCCAGTGAGGGTGACAGTGGATATTGTCAACCTGAGGAAAATAATGTCAACCGAGGCGAAGACGAGGTTGACATTATTTTTCCTCAGGTTGACAATATCCACTGTCACCCTCACTGGGATGCAATATTTATTTTATTATACCGAACAAATGTTTTGATTAAAATTTAAATATACGAGGGGGAAAAATCGCAATATTTGTTTTTTCAATTTATATTTTTATACCAGTTTTGATTTAAAGTAACAAATCTGCTCGCCACATTTTTTTATTGTCGTTTGGTAAACCAAGCGTCTTACGATTGACATAACTTCAACTGTATTTTAATAAGCGTCCACCGATTTCTAATTGCCAAAGCGTGTCGTTATTGGAAAAACCCAAAAGCTTTTTTCATACTTCCCGTGACGTCACAATCGTGTAACAGTAAAAATTGTTTACCGGTGAACAGTAAAAATTGCTTCACGCGAAGGGTATGGGCAATTTATACAGGAGTGTAAACGTGAGGTATAACTACATACATTGGGGTTCTAATTAACAACGAAATTTCAGTTATGTTTAAATCCCTTATTAATTCTGCCAACATATTTATTTCCATAAAGCTACGTTACCAAGAGTAACAAACATTTCAATGTTTTACGCATGATATGACAGTGGGTGGTAACACAAACATTCGTATATCTTTTAAAATACTGACCTAAATCGGATGTTTAATATCAAAAAGAATTTTAAAAATCACTTTACTAATTGCAAAAATATAATCATCATCAAACAAAATTCATATTTGAAACCGGACTTGAAAATCAATTAATCTGTTCACACCGCCGTTAACGGTAGTGTAGCATGTCTGATGACTTCATCAGCCAGCTGACATCACGTGTCAAAAGTTAGAACGTTTACAATGGGTGTCAATCACATGCAAATTATGTACAATTAGCGTTAATTAGATATAGGTAACACATCTTTCATTATGAACCTTTTATTTTGCCCTTGCCAGCAGAGCTAGTTTTTACCATTAACTGATATATATCGAAGTATTGTGTTTTCATGTTGACGATGAAAATGTTAATGTATAAACTATGAATGTTTCTAGTTATTATTAGATGCATGTTAGTAATTGAAGTAACAAACCTTTCAGCTTTAACTCTACCCAATGAACACGTCCTGTAAAGTTGGACATTTATTTCCCTATATTCTCTCAGAACTTAAGGACTTAACTTTCGATCGTTTGAAGAATATGACAAGGGTAACGAACCTTTCTGTGATTTTGGCGACAATCAAGTTCTTGTAAGGAAAACGAAAAATAACAATGTTAACGATGTCCATATCATTTTCAAAGGGTAAATACACAATTGTTTACAAATAAGTTGTATATCTCATGTTCTTTGATTTCATATTGATCTTATTCTATCTTAAATTTATAAAAGCGACAATAACAAACTTTTCAAATTGGCATGTTTCGTGAGTTACAGGAATTTTTTAGAGGTTCATAGTAAACTTTAATGTTAGTGAAGACATATATATTGACTAATTGTTCATAAAAATATAGTGTTTTGCTTCATGAAGTCTACTTAGAGTAAGTTAAATGCCGACGACACTCATAAAACCTGAATGAACCTCTTTAATGAGAATGAGTGTAAAGCGTCTCCGTGGCCGAATGGTTAACGACGTTGCGTTGTAAACATTCGCCTCTCGCCGCTGCGGGTTCGACTTGTAAGTGAGGAAGTGTCGATTCTTACAGAAGGCGGGAGGTGTATAGTACTGGTTCTTCCCAGGAAAAGTGGGGGTCTGCCTCCATCACAAAAAATCGACCCTCATATATAACCTTACATGTGTTGAAAATGACGTAAAACATCATAAAAACAAACAAACAAATCGCCGTTTTTACCCCATCCATACAAAGCTTATTGGTTGTCTTGTACAATACGCTGCTGTATGCCGATTATGTATTGCGGAAAACCAGCATAGAAATAATCGCGACATTTACTGCACTAGTCTTGATCATCTTCGACGCTTGCTTTTAAATACAAAGGTTTGTCTTGAAAACAAGCCAGCGTCGCAGATTGTAATGCTGTTCGTTATATTAAATGTTGACAATCAAGTCAGACGATGCTGGATAGAAATAACCACTAACACAAGCGTGTTACAGCCATGATGTTTAGTTCTAAACTGCCCAAGCGGTTCTGTCAGGCGCATACAATGGCATATCAAGTATGCTAGATAAGACTAGCCTTAGAGAAGGTATACAGAGCACACAATACTACACAGATGATCTAGACTAGTACTGCACAATACTATCTCAAACTTGTCGCTAGATGGGGCTCAACTATAATGGGGTGTCGCCATTTTGAAATTGATGATTATAGTAATAGGCGCAGGTATAACCTACGTCTAAAAGCGAATGGAATTTTCCGAATGTTGCCGGACTTAACCGAGTTTTTCCGAATAGTCTATAATTAATTTATAATGCAGTGTGAGTTGTCGGTTGTATGGCGGGAAATTAATACTATTTCAATATATAACACAAAAACACAAAACACGGATATTACTTTTTTATTTCA
>JAWPHD010022156.1:0-15000 GCA_037043455.1 Cyrtodaria siliqua
GCCAGGTCCGGCGAATAAGGAAGATGAGACAACACATTAACCTTTAGCTCTTCCAAAATTCAACCACAAGTGCGGCCTTGTAAGCAGGTGCGTTGTCATGCAGTAGATGGATATACTTAAGACCCGTGATTGGACGCCGTTTTGTAAGTTGTATTCTTAACATTTTGAGAACAAAATTGTTATAGAACTTGCCAGAGACCCCGACTTGCATGATTGGAGCATTAATTCTGAAAAATATGGCGTACAATACTTTTCTAGCGGTCATTGTTCCTTTGGCAATACTGAGTTATCAAACACATTTTTTATATTTAGGGGACTTTTTCAGGAGTGTTTTTGCCATTTTGCCTAGCACGCTTCTGGTCGTCAGACAGTAAATGTGAGATCCACCGGGAACTTATTTTCCTATCGCTTAAGCCTAGGAGGCGTGTGAGGTGTGGCACTATCTCTCATATCTCATGAACATACTCAACAATATCGTGTCTGCTTCTTTTATCTCTTGTTTGTGTTTGTGGCTTCCAAGGCATCCTCTTTTCAGTATTTATTTACATATCTACTTGTCTTTGTTATGCCATTTAGAAAGTAGTAACATATAACTTACTGAACAAGTTCTATTTTATAGGAATGTCACGCCTTTAACATATGTTGAGAGTGTATGCAAACTGTAGGTTTGCACCAGCTATGTGATAAACTCTGTCAAAACCAAAACATATCACATACTTATGTGTCCATTTCATTGTCTGTGTCAAACCTGTGTATCGTCACTCTTTCCCCAAGTTTACGACTCAGCCTGTCTAAAATCGGATGTATCGGCGTCACAATGGAAATAGCGTCGGTTGTTATTCCTATTGCCATACCAATGCAGAAAAGTTTTTTGTCTTTATTAACTAGAAAAACAGCTGCACCGGAATCACCCGCTTGAAAAAACACGTTTTCAATATGTGAATATATTTCGAGTTGACCTTTCTACACAAAATCTTGATCGCATGTACGCATGAGAAGTGGTTTAGTAGCTGCGCTTGTTATTTTTACAGCCCTTTGACTCAGACGAAATTTTCCGTTTGTGAGTCCTGTTGCTATTCAAAATTTGATCACTCTTTCGGTGGCAAAGTTGTTGGCCGTAACATCTAAAGCATTTTGCGTTGACCCGTTATCAAATGTCGGATAGTCGTATAATGAAAACCCTGCAACAATATTGTTGTTATTAGTATTGATTCAAGTAGTAATATAATGTTATGTCTAATGTTTTAACTTCATGACAGTGATAATTGCAATTAATATTGACAACCTCTGCCCAGGTGAGCTGGTCATATAATAATGTATATGTGGCAATTAAACGTATAAGTTTCTTCACGGTTCTTAAAATAACCGTGATTGAACATGCGTACACTGAATTATGAGTTGGTAACTATTAATTCGACTCTCCAGTTTTGGGTTTGGCCTTGTTCGTTGAAGCCACATATGTTATGTCTGTAGAGTTTGGATTCTCAAAATATGTCAGTTATATAATATATACGTAATTATATACCTCGTCGTCATTAGGTTTAGAAACGGCGTATATCTGTTGAAAAATGATCCTGTTGATATATGGACTTTAATTGGTGAAACACGTTTATGTTAGTAGCAAATAAGTTTAAAACAGAACTGATATTAATATCCCAAGGAAGATTAGTATAAACTAATTAGGTCACCCTCGATAAATAAAGAATTTCATTCATTCATATCTGCAAACTATTTTTTTGTGATATCAATAAGAAACACATGTACTTCTACATGACGAACACGCATCAACATTCCAGGTGGTTAAACTCAATGCATAAACACTGATATCTAACATTAAAAAGAAACATAAAAATATCGGACAGGGAAAATAGCATTCAAGGAGGACAGTCAACCACAAAACAAAGAAACAAACACGCAAACAGACACACAAGAAGGCAAAAGTAAGAATAAATGCAAACGGCATCACAAACACAAAAGGGTTGAAAATAGGGCTACCGCCTTGAAACGATCAGTGTCAAAGTAGGCCACTGGGGGTTTAAACCGGTTCTAGGGTGCACCAAACCTCACACTTACCCTACTGTCATCCCATTAAAACAGGACAGTGTAAATTTAAAATTGATCCGTTAAAGGTTGTACTCCAACTTTTACGTCTTTTAACTATTTTGTTGTGGAACCAATCAAAAAATGATCTTTTTTTGTCTACTTCAAGAATGACAACCCACTTCAACTTCCATTTAAATAAAACATAAAATATTCCTAACCTGCTTCTTCTAATGATTCATCATAAACATCTACAAATGAAACACGATCTTGCGTTCTGTCTTTATCTTTTTCCACTAGTGCGACATCTATTCAAACTTCCCCATCACAATCAAATATATATGTCTTTAATGTACCACACGTTCTATTTCGAGTCAACTGCCTGGTCTGTTTTACTTTGTCAGCAGGTTGAACAACTTTTATTGTACCATGCGCAGGATGAGCATCTGCAGGATTTTTAAAAAATAAATGAGATGCCGTGAGAAAGGCAATATACGATGGTTGATCATGCACAGTCACAAACATACCTAATGTTGCCGAAACGCCTTCGCCTTCAGGTCCAATTTTTGTCTGTATTTTTTGAAATAACACTATTGGCTGTGACTGTCCAGATTTCTGAAATACCTGCTTGTCGTGCCATACTACTTTGTTCAGCAGCAAGGGATTCACTCGAGCACGACATAAAATCTTGGTAAATTACATTCACTCCATTGTAGATTTCTAATTTGTCTTCATCTTCGATATTGCCGTTTGTATAGCAAACTATCAGAAGTGTACATTTACTGTTTTTTCTCACAGGTATGGCATGATGTACCCACGACTTCTCTATTAATTCATTGCAAATGTATTTAGTTGTAGTCATCTGGTCTGAAAATACATATGTGTATATGGTTTACATGTGTTACCTATGAATGTTTATAATTATGTTGACATGTTAATGATTTTGTTATCCAATATCTTTGATTAATTATATATAAATTTATGTCTAGTGTTTAAGTGAATATGTACTAGTTCATTATACTATTTGGCACTTCCTTTCTCTTACAATTTACCCGTAACGGAATGTGGGGACTCGTCCGGAAGCTTACCATATTCGGTTGCTTTAATATTTTTTACAAAAAAAAAGACATAATTCAAGTACACAACTACTTGTATGTCTTGAATATTATAAAAAGTGAAACCAGTTGCAAACAAAATGATCTTTGATCTTGACAAATATGTTGCAACACCTACACATCACTAAAAGAATATTGCATGTTCTTGCTTGCGCATCAATATAACTTATCAACATGTAAATCTTCTATGAAAACAAGTTATTACAGCATAAATTAAAAGTTATGATTGAATATTTGTTGAAGGAAATGCATTCAGCATGTTGATGGAAACAGAGTTTGATTTAAAATTAAAGAAAATAAGTAAAAACAAATAGAAAAAGTAATGAAAATGAAGGATAAAAAAATGGCGATAAACGAAAAATAAATGAAAATAAAAGAAAACGAATAAAAGTAAAGAATACAAATTGAATTAAGAAACATAGAAATGCAATCAAGACAAAAAAAATGGAAATATAGCAAGAAACAGAAAGGCGAGAATTGTACTAAAATATGCAGAAATAAAAAAATACTGGCTCGATTTCAGAATATGTTTATAAAAACGATGTTTGGGTGATCCTCTACCAATATTGGTCAAGTAGTTTTGATTCGTCAAAAAACATCGCCACCAGGGAGCGGGCCGTTTTCATATTTAATTATATGGACAAACGTTTAAACATCTTCTTGTCTGAAACCGCTTCATGGATTTCAAAATAATTTAACATAAATGATGTTTGGGTGGACCTCTACCAAGATTGTTCAAGCCGGGTTGATTCGTCAAAAAACATGGCCTCCGAAGACGGGGCTGATTTTTGCTATATTTCTGTGTGGAAATCTTAAAAAATCATCTCATTTGAAAGAGCTTAATGGATTTTGCATTAAGTTCACTGAAAAGATATTTCGGTTAGCCTCTCTTCAGATTGTTCAAACCGGGTTGATTTGTCTAAAGGCATGGCCGCCGGGGGACGGGGAATTTTCCCTATGTAACAATATGGAAAAAAGTTGAAATGTTATTGTCTGAAAGGACTATCACAACCTGACTTCTATGGTGATGTGATTTATAAACTTCGTAAGATTCTTGGTCATGATCACTTTCATACTATCTTTGTTAAACTTGTTAAAAGGTTTATCAAAAGAGGTTAGGAGCCTATCATTTTGCAACGTACTGCATGCTTGGTGGTGGACCCGTTTACAGTTCGCCACTATGCTTTCCTCTTAAATTGTACGATGACCGGACAGGCTGTGTACCCTATGATGACGCCTTCCTAAAGCCCATTGGGACGGTGGCGTTTGATGTTTGTCTATGATCTTTCTTGTCGTACCTTTAATGGTTTATTCTCTTGTTGCTCTGTCTTCTGCCAAGTCACTGAGTGCCTTCATTGTGGTTTTCTAGGCTATTGTTTTTTGTATTATATTTACACGAGCATATTTGTGTTTTACTTATATTGCCTATTGATGCTGCCTTGTTGGTTAGAGATTAGATCATGGCGGGGATTTCTTTATTTACACTGTCCTGTTTTAATGGGATGACAGTAGGGTAAGTGTAAGTCAAAATAATTTATTAGAAATGATGTTTGGGTGTCCTTCTACCAGGATTGTTCAAACCGGGTTGATTCGTCAAAAGACATGGCCGCCAGAGGGCGGGGCTGATTTTTGCTATATTTCTATACGGAATCTTAAAAAATCATCTCATTTGAAACCGCTGAATGGATTTCAAATTAATTTCACAGAAATGATGTTTTGGTGGGCCTCTATCAAGGTTGTTCAAACCAGGTTCATTCGGCAAGAAATCATGGCCGCCAGGTGGCGGTGCGTTTTCACTATGTAACAAAATGGAAAAAACATTTAACAATCTTCTTGTCTGAAACCGTATGATGGATTTCAAAATGATTTAACACAAATGATGTTTTGGTATGATGTTTAGGTAGACCTCTACCATGATTGTTCAATCTAGGTTGATTCGTCCAAAAAAATGGCCACCAGAGGCCGGGGCTTATTTTTGCCATATTTCTATATGAAAATCTTAAAAAATATTCTCGTCTGAAACAGCTTCATGGATTTCAAAATAATTAAATTTTAGCAGTAATAAATTAGCAGTAATTAAGTAATAATTAATTAATATTGTTCAAACCGGATTGACCTTTCCAAAAACAAGTTTATAGAAAAGGTGAACCAAATGGTCAGAATTTGCCCCATCCTATTTGTCACAAGTTTTCATTTGAATCCTAAAGAAACCCTAATAACATTTGTGTTTAGTGTGTTTTATTGGTTCAAATTTCCTCAAGTGAGTGATATAGGGCCATGATGGCCCTCTTGTTTATTAAGTGTCTTCAATTACCAATATATAGGAGGAGGTATGTATTTGGATCAGGTGTGGCTAGCTTTAAAACAAATCAAACTTTCGCTAATATAAACACTCAAACCAAGTTTGACATGTGACCCAGGGTCACCATTTGAACAAACTTTGTATCGGTACTTAAGCTGATAATAAATACAAAATGGTAAACATTTAGCTCTTGTAGTTTCAGAGAAGAAGATTTGTTTTAATTTGTCCCTATAAAAGTCAATGTAAAATATGTGACTCCGGAGACAGGGACAAATTTAACTCCAAGGTCACCATTTGAATAAATTTGGTAGAGGACCATAAGATGATGGTAAATACAAAATATTAAATTTTTACCTCTGATAGATTCAGAGAAGATTTTCCCTATATAAGTCTATGTAAAACTGTTACCAAATTTGACCAAATGGTCACCATCTGAACAAAATTGGTAGAGGATCCATAAGCTGATAATACATACAACATATTAAACCTTTATCTCTTGTAGTTTCAGAGAATAAGGTTTGTGAAGTTCTTCCATATAACTTTATGTAAAACCGATCCAACAAAAAGACAAAATGCACCAAGGTTTCTTATGAGGAAAATAAACCAAAAAATATCAAAAACAAGCCCCCTCCCCACCCCCCCCCCCCCCCCCCCCCCATCCACAAAACCATCCCAAAAAATAAAACAAAAAAAGATATGCCTCCAGAGAGATTTGAACCGACGACCCCTGGGGTTTCCAGTGTACATTACCAAATATTGAAAAAGGTCATAACCTCGGTGTTACTGGTTTTCAAACTTTTCAGAGCTTTTATTGATATCAACAATCTGGCCAAGTTCGAATACAAAATGAAGGCGCTAAGGTGTGCACAAGGCTGACAATGATATTTTCCAATAATTCAAGGGCTTATAACTCTGGTGTCCCTTGTCCGATATAGCTGGTTTTCAATTTTTTCTGGGCGTTCATTGATATTAACAAACTATTGAAGTCTGGTAAAGATCGCATGAGAAATGAAGTCCCTATCGTCTTATTGGACGACGGACGGACGACGGACTGGCGGATGACGTACGACGGACAAAAATAAGAAAAAAGCTAAAAAAAAAAAAAATCATATTGAAACCACAGCAATCAAACGCAACGGCACCGTATGTACGCACTGCACCATAAACCTATATACGAGATGTTTAAAATGAAAAATACAACTTATTTTAGTTGAAGAGTTCAAAAGGTGAATTAACAATGATGTTAAGGGTGCCCTCTGGTGAATATCAGAACAGTAAGCATTTTTAATTTCCCTGTTTTTTATGAAGACTAACATATTACTAGTTAGTTTCTGGAAAAATAATGATGGGTCGGTGATTGAACTTTTTCGCAAAATTAATCTTTAGTAATACACTCTCACAGTGTGGTTTTAAATTTTGAATCAGCTGCAAATTGTGTATGGCAACTTATATGTGTGTATTGTGGTATGCAGAACAGTAATCGATTTTCCGTCTTTTTTAATTTAATAGTTCATACTTTAGGACGAAAAATTAAAGGTTGTGGTATTTTTATCACCATCTGAAAAATTATTACATCCCTTGTCATTACCCCACCCAGTTTACAATAAATTGCGTTTTTAAATTTGTGATCAATCAATTTTTCATGATAAAGGAACAGTAAACTTTTTGAGATATTTTGTCTACAATATATACAATACCTGAGTTTTAGAATGAAAAAATAAAAATTGGGGCTCGGTGTGCATATAAGAAAGATATTCAATAAAAACTGAGAAAGAAATTTGCTTTTTAAGATTTCGACGAGCTCTGACATATAACGGCATAGGTCTGTAACAAATAATATGAAAATACTTTTTATTGCTGTCTCTGTATATCGGGCACACAATGTGAGGTAAAAAAAAAATCTCAAAAATGTTCATTTTGTCTGCACTAAAATATCCCTTTTGGGCATAAGTTTGTTACTGTATAATTATTTTTTCCAGTTTTATTATAATTTTTGAAATATAACAAATATAAATTTCCGGAAGTGCAAAAATCCAAAACCTCAGCAGTGGCCACCCTTAATACCTATTTAGATGAGCAAAAGGCACATAGTTTGGAATATGGGGCACGTTTGGCGAATGTATATTCGTTAATCAAGCCCTCCGCAGCATTTTTTATTGAAGAAATACTCTCATTCGTACGACAGCACTTCGAAATCTCAGTTTGATACTTTAAGTAACAGTACTTAACATTATCAAGCGTATAATGAGAATATTGGTCCAAAATACTTATCTCAAATGACTTGCAATTATTGCAAAAAGACAGGTCATCCTTTTTCTAATGGCTTCTCTTTAAAGAGGAAGTACTTACAAAAGGAGGGTATAAACATAATATGAAATTTAAGTTTGGAAATCGCCGAGCACGATAAATACAAGAAATATTGTATTCTCGGTTTGATTGATACTGTTCGAGAATGGTATTGAAACATGCTTGCTACCTCTCACGCCCTCTAGCCGCGGTTGAGCAAAACTCAATATTTAAAGTGTCAACTGTACACAATTGTGAGCCATATCGAAGATGATATACATATGATGTTGAAAATGGAGCCTTTAATGTGGTATTTCCATATCATTCCATGGGCAGCGGGGTATGGTTCCAGTTTCTAACAAAATGGTTTGAAATAAACAAAATGGAATTTAGTTGAGAAAATAGGTTATGAAGTCAAATTATCACACGTAACTGTCAAGATTACAAAACAGGCAACATATCTTAATGGTAAACAAACCATTCTCAGAACTTTAAGGGCTGGAGTAGTGGAACCACCTATTTGAAATTAAAGAAAACAAAAGTATTTGAAAATGTGCCATAGATACCCTTATATAAATATCGGACTACATGTCTCACCTCATTATGGTCTATCCCTAGTATAGTATTGGAAACAATGCAATTATTTAAGGTCACAAAATCCCAGTCCGATTCTGTTATCCAGATTTATGAACCATTCATGTCTGAAGCTTCTATATCAATTATTGATGATTCAACCAAACATATCCCTATTATTAAGATATTACGCGACATATGTGCTTCGCATTGTCTTATATCAAAGATACTCTTCATTATCTGAGAAGATGTATTCTAGTACATGCAATACTGTCCTTATTTATGGGGTAGAGTTTTGTTATTTGACTGACCCTCTCCGTAATATATGTTTGTCATCAAATTTGTTTACTAGACCTGTGGCTGTGGAAATAAGATATTTTTCATCATTTGAAGGTATCCATTTATAACTAGGCGTAGCCGGATATAAGGTCTTTGTTAATCTATGTGTATATGACCAGGCTTCTTTAGATCAATCCCCTGAACAAGAAATACATGACTTGTATCTGGAGTATGCCGTTACTCGAGTTATGGCAAACAAGAGCCACACAGATTTCGTTTGATGATCCCAAAGGACCAATAAGTAACAACACTACTGAGTTATAGTCGGACGACTTTTTACGGCTGCCAAACATCGCTACATAAACGCTAGTTTGAATGTCAATAAATACTGAAAAGTGGATCCCTTGGAAGCAACAAACACAAACAAGAGATGAAAGTAGCAGACTAGGTTTTATTGAGTCGGTTCATAATGGGTAGTGTATTGGGCACCACCTCTCACGCCTCCTAGCACCTAACCCATGTGAATCCGAGACGCGAGACGGAAACCAATATTCACGTGATCATTCTCCTTCTATGAGTTTGAATGTCAAAGATCATGACAAACTGTTAAGACCACACTTTATGACTGAACAGCATACATATCCTGATATTGTTTGCTTATGTGATAGGGCTGTTAGTGACAATTAAGCTTTACAGGTCTCAGTTTGTTGTTTTACTAATTTCAAGGACATACGCATTGCTCGTATTCACCCTTTTGTCGCAGATTTGATTTTGTACTGCTATGCAAGATATTTCATATTGAGTCTTTCACCAGATATTCAGGCAGATGCAATTGAAACCATTAATGACACCTCTCGGTATCTGGATAACATATTGAGCATTGACACTCCTTTTGTTCCTACTATGGTTAATACTTTATATATCAACGTACTTCAATTCAACAAAGCTAATATGTCTGATAAACTCTGTTTTCTTGATTTACATATCTCCATTGAAAATTTCGAAATAATTAGTAAAATCTATGATACAAGAGAGATGAATTTAATTGATATTGTTAATTACAATGTCCCAACTTAGATAAGGATGTTCCCAGAGCTACTTCTTATGGGTCTATGTTTATCAACGTATTCGCTTTTCCTAGAGCTTGTAGTCGAGCTGAGGACTTTAACACTCGTAATCTATTTACAACTAAGAAGCTACTGCATCAGGGCAACCGCTACCATACACTTGGAAAAAAACTAAATTTGCAACACTTTAATGTCGTAAAAGTAGAAATAACAATCGAACAGGAAAAGAAGCATCCAAGGACGACAGTCAACCACACATACACAAAGAAACAAAGAACCATTTTGTACGTTTACAATATAAAAGTAATTTAAGAACACATCTGCGACAAAGAATATCACAACCTGACTTACATGGTGACGTGCTTTACACACTTCGTAAGTCCCTTGACCATAACCACGTTCATACAATCTTTATTAAACATGTTAAATGTTATCAAAAGAGAGCATTACCCAATCATTTGGCAACGTACATCATATTAAGTGGTGGACCCATTTACAGTTCGCTTTCCTCTTTGATTGTGCGATGACAGGATAGATTGTGGATCATATTATAACATGTACCAAAATCCTCAAACGACGGAAGCGTCTGATGGTTATCTTAAATCGTGTCTTGTCTACCCTTAATGGCGTATTCTCTTGTTGTTCTGGCGTCTGCCAAGTCATTAAGTACATGCTATGTGGCTTTCTAGGATATTAATTTGGCGTTGTCCGTCCATCCGTCCGTCCGTCCGGAGCCATATCTTCATAACTCAAGGTTGGATTTTTCATTACACTTGGTAATAATGTTTATCCTGATAGTGGGATGACACGCGGCTATTTTTTTCCGGAATCGCCCCAGTCAGGTGTTATTGCCCTTTAATTGCTAAAAATTGCTTAATTGTGTCAGTCCACAGACATATCTTGATAACCGCTTGTTTGATTTTCATTAAACTTCATTATAATGTTTATCCCAGTAGTGGGATTTGAAGCGGCGAATTTATTTTGGAATCGTCTTAGTAACGCCGAAGTTATTGCCACTTAATTGATAAAAAATGCTTAATTTTGTCCGTTCACAGCCATATCTTGATAACCGCTTGTTTGATTTTCATTCAACTTGATTATAATGTTTATCCCAATAGTGGGATGTGACGTTGCAAATTTATTTCGGAATCGTCCTAGTAACGCCGCAGTTATTGCCCTTAAATTGCCGTTGAATTATTCAGGCCGTCGGTTCAAATTTCACAGGAGGCATATTTTTTCGTCATTTTTTTAATTATTTATTTTTTTGTCATGGTTCGTGGGTTCAATTTTTCAACAAAAAAATAGAAGTTTTCAATCTTTTAATATTTTTTTTTTTTAATTTTTTTTTAATTTTCTTTTTTTTAAATTATTTTTCTCTTAAGAAACCTTGGTTCATTTCTTCAATGAGGAGCTTAGGGGCCTTGCTGGATCAGTTCAATGAAAGTTTGATTTATTTCAAAGCTAGTCAAACTTGGGCCAAATACACCCCCACCCCCTCCCACACATACACACACACACACTTAAATAACAAGATCATCTGATAGTAGCCATAGTAATGAGATGAAGTAATCATCACATGGCAAGGTAATTAAAAAGTAATCATTGATATACAATTCTACATTTCTTGTTTATTACATGTATTACTATATTATACACACTTGCCAATAGTACCGTCACAACCTGACTTACATGGTGGCTAGAAATACGTTAGCAAATAGCAAGCCATTTATTCTGTCTTTCATATATAGACCTCCTAATTCTTTACAATCTTGGATTGATACTTTTGAAGATCAGTATAGCGTTTCCTCAAAGGAAATCGAAGAAATATACATTCTAGGTGATATTAATATCAATTACTCTCCTACGGCTGGCTTTGACAATCAAAAATGGTCAGATTTTCTCATTAATCAAGGTCTTGTGCAATTAATCAACATGCCTACCAGAGTGACAATTTCAAGTTCTAAAATAATTGATCATATCTATACTACACATCCTGAAAATGTAATCGAAATAAATGTACCATTCATATGCATGAGTGATCATTATCCAGTATGTTTTATTAGGAAAATTAAACGACAAAATCAAGATTCGCTAAACGGTCATACAACTATTAATTACAGATCATTTGGCAAATTTGATGAACAAGAATTTAAAAATGAGTTATATAATTCAGGAATAAATACTGCTGAAACACTCACTGATCCAAACACTTCACTTGCATATTTATACTCAGTGTTAAACTATGCTCTTTCTAAACATGCTCCTTTAAAACAGAGACGAATTAAACGCCCAAAACAGCCTGAATGGTACTCTGATAAAATTAAAGAGGCAAGAAAATTACGTGATAAGTTCAATAAAGCTAAAAAAATGGCCAGAATATAAAAAATGGAGGAATAAAACTAACCATCTGATTACTTTAGGTAAGAAAAAGTTTTTTGCAAATGCAATTAAAGATAAAAAAGACTCTAAATTTATTTGGTCGCATCTTAAATCAATATCTGCACAGACCAATCAAACTGTTATAAAATTACCACCAATTTTAAATATTAATAATGTTACAACTGAGGGGGAGAAAAATATAGCTGACGCTCTAAATGACCACTTTGTTAATATTGCTAATACAATAAACAAAACTCCAATATATGCAAATAACTACGCTGAATTAAAAAAACGTATTGATAATAAATTAAAACAGGCAATATTTAAAATAGATTACATCTCGATTTTCGAAGTAAGGCTAATAATTGATAAATTAGATATAAATAAAGCAAAAGGTATAGATGGTATTGGACCTCGTATTATAAAAGCAGCATCGGATTGTATCATTAATGCTATCACTTCAATCATTAATAAATGCATAGATCAAGGCATATTTCCTGATCAGCTAAAAAAGGCATGCGTGTTACCAATACACAAAAATGGACCAAAAGATGACCCGAACAATTATAGACCTATCTCATTATTACCAACAATTTCCAAAATATTTGAGAAGCATGTTGCTGCGCAACTGCACTCTTTCTTTCAACAATTTAATATTTTGTACTCGGCTCAATCTGGATTTCGTAAAAATCATTCTTGCCAAACAGCACTTATTAACCTTGTTGATAGCTTGTTGAAACAAATTGATTCTGGAAACTTTGTTGGCAGTGTTTTCCTTGACATGAGAAAGGCGTTTGATATGGTTGATCATGAGATACTATTATACAAACTGCATTTGTATCATTTTTCGACTTTAACAATACGTTGGTTTCAGTCATATCTGTCTAACAGGACACAAGTAGTCAGAGTTGGACAGTATCAAACTGAGGAGAGAATCATCAAATCAGGTGTCCCTCAGGGATCTATCCTAGGACCACTTTTGTTCTTGATTTATGTAAATGATCTACCGTTAGCTTCCAAAGAAGCTTCAGTTGACATGTATGCTGATGACTCCACGCTACATACATCAGGGCTGGATGTGTCATCCATTGAGAATAAATTACAAACTGACTTAAATAACATAAATAAATGGTGCACTATAAATAACATGGTTATAAATCCTACAAAAACAACATGTATGCTATTAGGTTCAAAATATAAAATAAACCATTCTCGAAAACTCACGCTTTCGATAGATAATTGCCTGATACAATCAGTGTCTTCTCAAAAACTTCTCGGAATTACAATAGATCAACATCTAAAGTGGGATGTTCAGATACGCAAAGTCTGTAATCATATATCGAGTAAATTCACTCTTTTAAGACGAATATCTAAATATTTGACACTTGATATGAACAAGCTATTCTATAATGCATATTTAGTTCCAATATTTGATTATGGATCTATCCTCTGGAGTAATTGTACTAAATTAAATTTTACAAAGGTTGTTACTTTACAAAAAAGCATCGCACGCTGGATTTTGATAAAACCTTTACATACACCTTCTGCAAATCTTTTCAATGAGTTAAATTGGATGTCATTTGAGACAAGATGTAAATTTCAAGTAGGTGTTTTAGTTTATAAAGCAATTCATAATCTTACACCAATATACATAAGTAAATTAATAACATTTTCTGAAAATAGCAGATATAATTTAAGATCATGCATTAAACATGACATTAAGCATCCTAGACCTAAATCCGAATATTTAAAACAATCTTTTACCTATGTTGCCATGCGGACTTGGAATTCAATCCCAGAAAGTATCCGGACTTCTGTTTCTATTTATGCTTTCAAACACAATTATAAATTATTTCTATTTCAAGATAACAGGTGTTCTGCTTAAATTAAGTTGTGTTAATAGTGAATACTTGTTTTGAATGCCAGCTTGAAATATATTATTAATGTTACGTGCATGTATTCACTTGCTATTGTTTATAAGTTGCTGTTGTTATCAGAAGGCCTCATGGAAGATAAGTGTTGTGCAATTGTTTGTATAATCTTAATGAGTTGTACCTTCATGAAATAAAGAATTTATTATTATTATTATTATTATAGTACACACAGTCCAGCCCTTTAGTTTGAATGGTGACCCTGGGTTTTTTATGTTACCATGTTTTACATAGACTTATATAGGGAAAAATGTAAAACATCTTCTTCTCAGAAACTACAAGAGCCAACAGTTTAATATTTTGTATTTACACTCAGCTTATGGTCATCTACCAAGTTTGTTCAAATGGTGACACTGGGGTGAAATTTGGCTATGCCCCTGGCTCACATTTCAAAATTGGTTTGAGTGTTTATATTAATGAAAGTTTGATTTATTTTAAAGCTAGCCAAACTTGGGTCAAATACATCCGCCCCCACTTAAATAACAAGATCATCTGATAGTAGCCGTAGTAATGAGATGAAGTAATCAGATTGAAAAATATCACATGGCCAGGTAATTAAAAAGTAATCATTGATATACAATTCTACATTTATTGTATATTACATGTATAACTATATTATACATACCTGCTAATATTACACCAAGGCCAGCCATTTAGTCCCACTATAAATGTCAAAGCCTTAAAATGGTACATCGTTTTTTTCAAATCTACTATGGTGATGAATTTCAAAAATAGTATCTAGTAGATATTCGAATTTATGAAAGCTCAATGTCATGATTTATACTAATTAAAAAAAAATCCGAACAAATTTCTTTCGTTCGAAGCGTTGCATTTTACATAGACATAATTGATGTGCCATGTATTTAACATAGATAATAAGGAATTGCCGTGTATCTTACGTATAAAGTAATGAAGTTATGTGCATCTTATATAGAGAGTAATGATGTGCCGTGTATCTTACATTGAGAGTATTGATGTCCTGTGTATCTTATAAAGAGAGTATAGAGTTGCGGTCTAGCCAGTGCTAG
>JAWPHD010022156.1:25000-26015 GCA_037043455.1 Cyrtodaria siliqua
ATCAAAAGACGTATTAAGTTTCTTTCCTTAAAGGTGAAATATAGCGTGTCTTTTGAGCATGTATTCTGAAATATATATATATAATATACAATCTGTTCAAATATTACACTTATTGGTTGTCCCGTTTTGTCACAGTAGCCAATTATACCTCATAGCGCACACGCTCCGAGTTTCGCCCCTTTTGAAGACAGGTAAGTGTCACGAGACCTGTGACGTCATTGGTACTAAGTGATTAGCGGCTCCGCATTAAGACTGCATTGTCTATGTAGGATTACGTTTTATGGTACGTGTTAAAAATGCCGTGTGCTGTTGCTGGGTGCAAACATGAGCATACCAAAGGACAATATAATAATATCAGTTTCTTTCGTGTTAAATCAGGTTAATGATTAAGATTCGAAGTGTGGGTGGACAGCTGCCGACGAAAATCGCCCGTCTCGTCAAAAAAGTGGGAATCTTCGAAAGACGCGCGAGTTTGCAGTAACATTTTGATTTGGATTCGTGGGAAGTCCATCCTTTGGTTTCTTTTTCGTTGGATTTTGAGAACAGACGGCCATGCCGATTAAAAAAAATAGCGGTACCAACATGATTACCAAAACGTGAAGTGCCTAACCCTGCCGTCTCCGAGCAAGTTTTATTCGCCGATTCAACCGGCGTTGAGGAGTAAATTAATAAAGGAGGTAACATACAAGTTTTATTATCTTAGCACTTCATCGGGTATGCTTATGCTAATTTGTAGAAAGGTATATAGTCTTAGATCTTTATATACACCGTGATTGCTTAGAAGCATGCGTCTTTACGTGAATCAGTCAAGAGCTGACGGCGCTAATATAATGTAACCGTCTTTTTCAACAGATTGCTAATATAAATTTAAATGAATACGGTGTAAGAAACACTGTGACTTTGTTTCAATATATACTTTGTAGGTTTATTTATTTTTTAACTATATACGAGTACCCTCTTCTGCCAATAGTGTTATAGATCTATATCTATTTATATATCGCCGTCCGTCTACTTG
>JAWPHD010022157.1:0-26012 GCA_037043455.1 Cyrtodaria siliqua
AGTGAGCCCAGAAGTTGCATGTACAAGCCATGACAAGCCAACAATGCGTTCCACCGTAAGTTTTTCATATGTATACGTACTTTCAACAGATATGCACAAGTCAGAAATGAAACGGGCACTCTATGGCACGCAGAATGATACTTGTTGACATTTCATTGCCAAGGGACGTAATACGTGTACGGGAAATAGGACAAACAGAGATAACTTAGATTTTTACGCGATCTGATAGTACATATGATTATTATTCATAATAGTAATACGTATAGAATATATACAATATTATCTGGCTTGTTGTTATGATTGTTAATATGACTATTGTTATAATTATTGCAGCAAACCTGTATCAAGACACAACGTTAATCGCTTCTCAAGTGAGCCCAGAAGTTGCATGTACAAGCCATGACAAGCCAACATTGCGTTCCACCGTAAGTTTATCATATGTATACGTACTTTCAACAGATATGCACAAGTCAGAAATGAAACGGGCACTCTTTGGCACGCAGAATGATACTTGTTGACATTTCATTGCCAAGGGACGTAATACGTGTACGGGAAAATAGGACAAACAGAGATAACTTAGATTTTTACGCGATCTGATAGTACATATGATTATTATTCATAAGAGTAATACGTAAAGAATATGTACAATATTATCTGGCTAGTTGTTATGATTGTTAATATGACTATTGTTATAATTATTGCAGCAAACCTGTATCAAGACACAACGTTAATCGCTTCTCAAGTGAGCCCAGAAGATGCATGTACAAGCCATGACAAGCCAACATTGCGTTCCACCGTAAGTTTATCATATGTATACGTACTTTCAACAGATATGCACAAGTCAGAAATGAAACGGGCACTCTATGGCACGCAGAATGATACTTGTTGACATTTCATTGCCAAGGGACGTAATACGTGTACGGGAAAATAGGACAAACAGAGATAACTTAGATTTTTACGCGATCTGATAGTACATATGATTATTATTCATAATAGTAATACGTATAGAATATGTACAATATTATCTGGCTTGTTGTTATGATTGTTAATATGACTATTGTTATAATTATTGCAGCAAACCTGTATCAAGACACAACGTTAATCGCTTCTCAAGTGAGCCCAGAAGTTGCATGTACAAGACATGACAAGCCAACAATGCGTTCCACCGTAAATTTTTCATATGTATACGTACTTTCAACAGATATGCACAAGTCAGAAATGAAACGGGCACTCTATGGCACGCAGAATGATACTTGTTGACATTTCATTGCCAAGGGACGTAATACGTGTACGGGAAAATAGGACAAACAGAGATAACTTAGATTTTTACGCGATCTGATAGTACATATGATTATTATTCATAATAGTAATACGTATAGAATATATACAATATTATCTGGCTTGTTGTTATGATTGTTAATATGACTATTGTTATAATTATTGCAGCAAACCTGTATCAAGACACAACGTTAATCGCTTCTCAAGTGAGCCCAGAAGTTGCATGTACAAGCCATGACAAGCCAACATTGCGTTCCACCGTAAGTTTATCATATGTATACGTACTTTCAACAGATATGCACAAGTCAGAAATGAAACGGGCACTCTTTGGCACGCAGAATGATACTTGTTGACATTTCATTGCCAAGGGACGTAATACGTGTACGGGAAAATAGGACAAACAGAGATAACTTAGATTTTTACGCGATCTGATAGTACATATGATTATTATTCATAATAGTAATACGTAAAGAATATGTACAATATTATCTGGCTAGTTGTTATGATTGTTAATATGACTATTGTTATAATTATTGCAGCAAACCTGTATCAAGACACAACGTTAATCGCTTCTCAAGTGAGCCCAGAAGTTGCATGTACAAGCCATGACAAGCCAACATTGCGTTCCACCGTAAGTTTATCATATGTATACGTACTTTCAACAGATATGCACAAGTCAGAAATGAAACGGGCACTCTATGGCACGCAGAATGATACTTGTTGACATTTCATTGCCAAGGGACGTAATACGTGTACGGGAAAATAGGACAAACAGAGATAACTTAGATTTTTACGCGATCTGATAGTACATATGATTATTATTCATAATAGTAATACGTATAGAATATGTACAATATTATCTGGCTTGTTGTTATGATTGTTAATATGACTATTGTTATAATTATTGCAGCAAACCTGTATCAAGACACAACGTTAATCGCTTCTCAAGTGAGCCCAGAAGTTGCATGTACAAGCCATGACAAGCCAACAATGCGTTCCACCGTAAGTTTTTCATATGTATACGTACTTTCAACAGATATGCACAAGTCAGAAATGAAACGGGCACTCTATGGCACGCAGAATGATACTTGTTGACATTTCATTGCCAAGGGACGTAATACGTGTACGGGAAAATAGGACAAACAGAGATAACTTAGATTTTTACGCGATCTGATAGTACATATGATTATTATTCATAATAGTAATACGTATAGAATATATACAATATTATCTGGCTTGTTGTTATGATTGTTAATATGACTATTGTTATAATTATTGCAGCAAACCTGTATCAAGACACAACGTTAATCGCTTCTCAAGTGAGCCCAGAAGTTGCATGTACAAGCCATGACAAGCCAACATTGCGTTCCACCGTAAGTTTATCATATGTATACGTACTTTCAACAGATATGCACAAGTCAGAAATGAAACGGGCACTCTATGGCACGCAGAATGATACTTGTTGACATTTCATTGCCAAGGGACGTAATACGTGTACGGGAAAATAGGACAAACAGAGATAACTTAGATTTTTACGCGATCTGATAGTACATATGATTATTATTCATAATAGTAATACGTAAAGAATATGTACAATATTATCTGGCTAGTTGTTATGATTGTTAATATGACTATTGTTATACTTATTGCAGCAAACCTGTATCAAGACACAACGTTAATCGCTTCTCAAGTGAGCCCAGAAGTTGCATGTACAAGCCATGACAAGCCAACATTGCGTTCCACCGTAAGTTTATCATATGTATACGTACTTTCAACAGATATGCACAAGTCAGAAATGAAACGGGCACTCTTTGGCACGCAGAATGATACTTGTTGACATTTCATTGCCAAGGGACGTAATACGTGTACGGAAAATAGGACAAACAGAGATAACTTAGATTTTTACGCGATCTGATAGTACATATGATTATTATTCATAATAGTAATACGTAAAGAATATGTACAATATTATCTGGCTAGTTGTTATGATTGTTAATATGACTATTGTTATAATTATTGCAGCAAACCTGTATCAAGACACAACGTTAATCGCTTCTCAAGTGAGCCCAGAAGATGCATGTACAAGCCATGACAAGCCAACATTGCGTTCCACCGTAAGTTTATCATATGTATACGTACTTTCAACAGATATGCACAAGTCAGAAATGAAACGGGCACTCTATGGCACGCAGAATGATACTTGTTGACATTTCATTGCCAAGGGACGTAATACGTGTACGGGAAAATAGGACAAACAGAGATAACTTAGATTTTTACGCGATCTGATAGTACATATGATTATTATTCATAATAGTAATACGTATAGAATATGTACAATATTATCTGGCTTGTTGTTATGATTGTTAATATGACTATTGTTATAATTATTGCAGCAAACCTGTATCAAGACACAACATTAATCGCTTCTCAAGTGAGCCCAGAAGTTGCATGTACAAGCCATGACAAGCCAACAATGCGTTCCACCGTAACTTTTTCATATGTATACGTACTTTCAACAGATATGCACAAGTCAGAAATGAAACGGGCACTCTATGGCACGCAGAATGATACTTGTTGACATTTCATTGCCACGGGACGTAATACGTGTACGGGAAAATAGGAGACACAGAGATAACTTAGATTTTAAGCGATCTGATAGTACATATGATTATTATTCATAATAGTAATACGTATAGAATATGTACAATATTATCTGGCTTGTTGTTATGATTGTAAATATGACTATTGTTATAATTATTGCAGCAAACCTGTATCAAGACACAACGTTAATCGCTTTCAAGTGAGCCCAGAAGTTGCATGTACAAGCCATGACAAGCCAACAATGCGTTCCACCGTAAGTTTTTCATATGTATACGCACTTTCAACAGATATGCACACATCAGAAATAGAACGTGCACTCTATGGCACGCAGAATGATACTTGTTGACATTTCATTGCCAAGGGACGTAATACGTGTACGGGAAAATAGGAGAACAGAGATAACTTAGATTTTTACGCGATCTGATAGTACATATAATTATTATTCATAATAGTAATACGTATAGAATATGTACAATATTATCTGGCTTGTTGTTATGATTGTTAATATGACTATTGTTATAATTATTGCAGCAAACCTGTATCAAGACACAACGTTAATCGCTTCTCAAGTGAGCCCAGAAGTTGCATGTACAAGACATGACAAGCCAACAATGCGTTCCACCGTAAATTTTTCATATGTATACGTACTTTCAACAGATATGCACAAGTCAGAAATGAAACGGGCACTCTATGGCACGCAGAATGATACTTGTTGACATTTCATTGCAAGGGACGTAATACGTGTACGGGAAAATAGGACAAACAGAGATAACTTAGATTTTTACGCGATCTGATAGTACATATGATTATTATTCATAATAGTAATACGTATAGAATATATACAATATTATCTGGCTTGTTGTTATGATTGTTAATATGACTATTGTTATAATTATTGCAGCAAACCTGTATCAAGACACAACGTTAATCGCTTCTCAAGTGAGCCCAGAAGTTGCATGTACAAGCCATGACAAGCCAACATTGCGTTCCACCGTAAGTTTATCATATGTATACGTACTTTCAACAGATATGCACAAGTCAGAAATGAAACGGCACTCTTTGGCACGCAGAATGATACTTGTTGACATTTCATTGCCAAGGGACGTAATACGTGTACGGGAAAATAGGACAAACAGAGATAACTTAGATTTTTACGCGATCTGATAGTACATATGATTATTATTCATAATAGTAATACGTAAAGAATATGTACAATATTATCTGGCTAGTTGTTATGATTGTTAATATGACTATTGTTATAATTATTGCAGCAAACCTGTATCAAGACACAACGTTAATCGCTTCTCAAGTGAGCCCAGAAGTTGCATGTACAAGCCATGACAAGCCAACATTGCGTTCCACCGTAAGTTTATCATATGTATACGTACTTTCAACAGATATGCACAAGTCAGAAATGAAACGGGCACTCTATGGCACGCAGAATGATACTTGTTGACATTTCATTGCCAAGGGACGTAATACGTGTACGGGAAAATAGGACAAACAGAGATAACTTAGATTTTTACGCGATCTGATAGTACATATGATTATTATTCATAATAGTAATACGTATAGAATATGTACAATATTATCTGGCTTGTTGTTATGATTGTTAATATGACTATTGTTATAATTATTGCAGCAAACCTGTATCAAGACACAACGTTAATCGCTTCTCAAGTGAGCCCAGAAGTTGCATGTACAAGCCATGACAAGCCAACAATGCGTTCCACCGTAAGTTTTTCATATGTATACGTACTTTCAACAGATATGCACAAGTCAGAAATGAAACGGGCACTCTATGGCACGCAGAATGATACTTGTTGACATTTCATTGCCAAGGGACGTAATACGTGTACGGGAAAATAGGACAAACAGAGATAACTTAGATTTTTACGCGATCTGATAGTACATATGATTATTATTCATAATAGTAATACGTATAGAATATATACAATATTATCTGGCTTGTTGTTATGATTGTTAATATGACTATTGTTATAATTATTGCAGCAAACCTGTATCAAGACACAACGTTAATCGCTTCTCAAGTGAGCCCAGAAGTTGCATGTACAAGCCATGACAAGCCAACATTGCGTTCCACCGTAAGTTTATCATATGTATACGTACTTTCAACAGATATGCACAAGTCAGAAATGAAACGGGCACTCTATGGCACGCAGAATGATACTTGTTGACATTTCATTGCCAAGGGACGTAATACGTGTACGGGAAAATAGGACAAACAGAGATAACTTAGATTTTTACGCGATCTGATAGTACATATGATTATTATTCATAATAGTAATACGTAAAGAATATGTACAATATTATCTGGCTAGTTGTTATGATTGTTAATATGACTATTGTTATACTTATTGCAGCAAACCTGTATCAAGACACAACGTTAATCGCTTCTCAAGTGAGCCCAGAAGTTGCATGTACAAGCCATGACAAGCCAACATTGCGTTCCACCGTAAGTTTATCATATGTATACGTACTTTCAACAGATATGCACAAGTCAGAAATGAAACGGGCACTCTTTGGCACGCAGAATGATACTTGTTGACATTTCATTGCCAAGGGACGTAATACGTGTACGGGAAAATAGGACAAACAGAGATAACTTAGATTTTTACGCGATCTGATAGTACATATGATTATTATTCATAATAGTAATACGTAAAGAATATGTACAATATTATCTGGCTAGTTGTTATGATTGTTAATATGACTATTGTTATAATTATTGCAGCAAACCTGTATCAAGACACAACGTTAATCGCTTCTCAAGTGAGCCCAGAAGATGCATGTACAAGCCATGACAAGCCAACATTGCGTTCCACCGTAAGTTTATCATATGTATACGTACTTTCAACAGATATGCACAAGTCAGAAATGAAACGGGCACTCTATGGCACGCAGAATGATACTTGTTGACATTTCATTGCCAAGGGACGTAATACGTGTACGGGAAAATAGGACAAACAGAGATAACTTAGATTTTTACGCGATCTGATAGTACATATGATTATTATTCATAATAGTAATACGTATAGAATATGTACAATATTATCTGGCTTGTTGTTATGATTGTTAATATGACTATTGTTATAATTATTGCAGCAAACCTGTATCAAGACACAACATTAATCGCTTCTCAAGTGAGCCCAGAAGTTGCATGTACAAGCCATGACAAGCCAACAATGCGTTCCACCGTAACTTTTTCATATGTATACGTACTTTCAACAGATATGCACAAGTCAGAAATGAAACGGGCACTCTATGGCACGCAGAATGATACTTGTTGACATTTCATTGCCACGGGACGTAATACGTGTACGGGAAAATAGGAGACACAGAGATAACTTAGATTTTTAAGCGATCTGATAGTACATATGATTATTATTCATAATAGTAATACGTATAGAATATGTACAATATTATCTGGCTTGTTGTTATGATTGTAAATATGACTATTGTTATAATTATTGCAGCAAACCTGTATCAAGACACAACGTTAATCGCTTTTCAAGTGAGCCCAGAAGTTGCATGTACAAGCCATGACAAGCCAACAATGCGTTCCACCGTAAGTTTTTCATATGTATACGCACTTTCAACAGATATGCACACATCAGAAATAGAACGTGCACTCTATGGCACGCAGAATGATACTTGTTGACATTTCATTGCCAAGGGACGTAATACGTGTACGGGAAAATAGGAGAACAGAGATAACTTAGATTTTTACGCGATCTGATAGTACATATAATTATTATTCATAATAGTAATACGTATAGAATATGTACAATATTATCTGGCTTGTTGTTATGATTGTTAATATGACTATTGTTATAATTATTGCAGCAAACCTGTATCAAGACACAACGTTAATCGCTTCTCAAGTGAGCCCAGAAGTTGCATGTACAAGACATGACAAGCCAACAATGCGTTCCACCGTAAATTTTTCATATGTATACGTACTTTCAACAGATATGCACAAGTCAGAAATGAAACGGGCACTCTATGGCACGCAGAATGATACTTGTTGACATTTCATTGCCAAGGGACGTAATACGTGTACGGGAAAATAGGACAAACAGAGATAACTTAGATTTTTACGCGATCTGATAGTACATATGATTATTATTCATAATAGTAATACGTATAGAATATATACAATATTATCTGGCTTGTTGTTATGATTGTTAATATGACTATTGTTATAATTATTGCAGCAAACCTGTATCAAGACACAACGTTAATCGCTTCTCAAGTGAGCCCAGAAGTTGCATGTACAAGCCATGACAAGCCAACATTGCGTTCCACCGTAAGTTTATCATATGTATACGTACTTTCAACAGATATGCACAAGTCAGAAATGAAACGGGCACTCTTTGGCACGCAGAATGATACTTGTTGACATTTCATTGCCAAGGGACGTAATACGTGTACGGGAAAATAGGACAAACAGAGATAACTTAGATTTTTACGCGATCTGATAGTACATATGATTATTATTCATAATAGTAATACGTAAAGAATATGTACAATATTATCTGGCTAGTTGTTATGATTGTTAATATGACTATTGTTATAATTATTGCAGCAAACCTGTATCAAGACACAACGTTAATCGCTTCTCAAGTGAGCCCAGAAGTTGCATGTACAAGCCATGACAAGCCAACATTGCGTTCCACCGTAAGTTTATCATATGTATACGTACTTTCAACAGATATGCACAAGTCAGAAATGAAACGGGCACTCTATGGCACGCAGAATGATACTTGTTGACATTTCATTGCCAAGGGACGTAATACGTGTACGGGAAAATAGGACAAACAGAGATAACTTAGATTTTTACGCGATCTGATAGTACATATGATTATTATTCATAATAGTAATACGTATAGAATATGTACAATATTATCTGGCTTGTTGTTATGATTGTTAATATGACTATTGTTATAATTATTGCAGCAAACCTGTATCAAGACACAACGTTAATCGCTTCTCAAGTGAGCCCAGAAGTTGCATGTACAAGCCATGACAAGCCAACAATGCGTTCCACCGTAAGTTTTTCATATGTATACGTACTTTCAACAGATATGCACAAGTCAGAAATGAAACGGGCACTCTATGGCACGCAGAATGATACTTGTTGACATTTCATTGCCAAGGGACGTAATACGTGTACGGGAAAATAGGACAAACAGAGATAACTTAGATTTTTACGCGATCTGATAGTACATATGATTATTATTCATAATAGTAATACGTATAGAATATATACAATATTATCTGGCTTGTTGTTATGATTGTTAATATGACTATTGTTATAATTATTGCAGCAAACCTGTATCAAGACACAACGTTAATCGCTTCTCAAGTGAGCCCAGAAGTTGCATGTACAAGCCATGACAAGCCAACATTGCGTTCCACCGTAAGTTTATCATATGTATACGTACTTTCAACAGATATGCACAAGTCAGAAATGAAACGGGCACTCTATGGCACGCAGAATGATACTTGTTGACATTTCATTGCCAAGGGACGTAATACGTGTACGGGAAAATAGGACAAACAGAGATAACTTAGATTTTTACGCGATCTGATAGTACATATGATTATTATTCATAATAGTAATACGTAAAGAATATGTACAATATTATCTGGCTAGTTGTTATGATTGTTAATATGACTATTGTTATACTTATTGCAGCAAACCTGTATCAAGACACAACGTTAATCGCTTCTCAAGTGAGCCCAGAAGTTGCATGTACAAGCCATGACAAGCCAACATTGCGTTCCACCGTAAGTTTATCATATGTATACGTACTTTCAACAGATATGCACAAGTCAGAAATGAAACGGGCACTCTTTGGCACGCAGAATGATACTTGTTGACATTTCATTGCCAAGGGACGTAATACGTGTACGGGAAAATAGGACAAACAGAGATAACTTAGATTTTTACGCGATCTGATAGTACATATGATTATTATTCATAATAGTAATACGTAAAGAATATGTACAATATTATCTGGCTAGTTGTTATGATTGTTAATATGACTATTGTTATAATTATTGCAGCAAACCTGTATCAAGACACAACGTTAATCGCTTCTCAAGTGAGCCCAGAAGATGCATGTACAAGCCATGACAAGCCAACATTGCGTTCCACCGTAAGTTTATCATATGTATACGTACTTTCAACAGATATGCACAAGTCAGAAATGAAACGGGCACTCTATGGCACGCAGAATGATACTTGTTGACATTTCATTGCCAAGGGACGTAATACGTGTACGGGAAAATAGGACAAACAGAGATAACTTAGATTTTTACGCGATCTGATAGTACATATGATTATTATTCATAATAGTAATACGTATAGAATATGTACAATATTATCTGGCTTGTTGTTATGATTGTTAATATGACTATTGTTATAATTATTGCAGCAAACCTGTATCAAGACACAACATTAATCGCTTCTCAAGTGAGCCCAGAAGTTGCATGTACAAGCCATGACAAGCCAACAATGCGTTCCACCGTAACTTTTTCATATGTATACGTACTTTCAACAGATATGCACAAGTCAGAAATGAAACGGGCACTCTATGGCACGCAGAATGATACTTGTTGACATTTCATTGCCACGGGACGTAATACGTGTACGGGAAAATAGGAGACACAGAGATAACTTAGATTTTTAAGCGATCTGATAGTACATATGATTATTATTCATAATAGTAATACGTATAGAATATGTACAATATTATCTGGCTTGTTGTTATGATTGTAAATATGACTATTGTTATAATTATTGCAGCAAACCTGTATCAAGACACAACGTTAATCGCTTTTCAAGTGAGCCCAGAAGTTGCATGTACAAGCCATGACAAGCCAACAATGCGTTCCACCGTAAGTTTTTCATATGTATACGCACTTTCAACAGATATGCACACATCAGAAATAGAACGTGCACTCTATGGCACGCAGAATGATACTTGTTGACATTTCATTGCCAAGGGACGTAATACGTGTACGGGAAAATAGGAGAACAGAGATAACTTAGATTTTTACGCGATCTGATAGTACATATAATTATTATTCATAATAGTAATACGTATAGAATATGTACAATATTATCTGGCTTGTTGTTATGATTGTTAATATGACTATTGTTATAATTATTGCAGCAAACCTGTATCAAGACACAACGTTAATCGCTTCTCACGTGAGCCCAGAAGTTGCATGTACAAGCCATGACAAGCCAACAATGCGTTCCACCGTAGGTTTTTCATATGTATACGCACTTTCAACAGATATGCACACATCAGAAATGAAACGTGCACTCTATGGCACGCAGAATGATACTTGTTGACATTTCATTGCCAAGGGATGTAATACGTGTACGGGAAAATAGGACAAACAGAGATAACTTAGATTTTTACGCGATCTGATAGTACATATGATTATTATTCATAATAGTAATACGTAAAGAATATGTACAATATTATCTGGCTTGTTGTTATGATTGTTAATATGACTATTGTTATAATTATTGCAGCAAACCTGTATCAAGACACAACGTTAATCGCTTCTCAAGTGAGCCCAGAAGTTGCATGTACAAGCCATGACAAGCCAACAATGCGTTCCACCGTAAGTTTTTCATATGTATACGTACTTTCAACAGATATGCACAAGTCAGAAATGAAACGGGCACTCTATGGCACGCAGAATGATACTTGTTGACATTTCATTGCCAAGGGACGTAATACGTGTACGGGAAAATAGGACAAACAGAGATAACTTAGATTTTTACGCGATCTGATAGTACATATGATTATTATTCATAATAGTAATACGTATAGAATATGTACAATATTATCTGGCTTGTTGTTATGATTGTTAATATGACTATTGTTATAATTATTGCAGCAAACCTGTATCAAGACACAACATTAATCGCTTCTCAAGTGAGCCCAGAAGTTGCATGTACAAGCCATGACAAGCCAACAATGCGTTCCACCGTAACTTTTTCATATGTATACGTACTTTCAACAGATATGCACAAGTCAGAAATGAAACGGGCACTCTATGGCACGCAGAATGATACTTGTTGACATTTCATTGCCAATGGACGTAATACGTGTACGGGAAAATAGGAGACACAGAGATAACTTAGATTTTTAAGCGATCTGATAGTACATATGATTATTATTCATAATAGTAATACGTATAGAATATGTACAATATTATCTGGCTTGTTGTTATGATTGTAAATATGACTATTGTTATAATTATTGCAGCAAACCTGTATCAAGACACAACGTTAATCGCTTTTCAAGTGAGCCCAGAAGTTGCATGTACAAGCCATGACAAGCCAACAATGCGTTCCACCGTAAGTTTTTCATATGTATACGCACTTTCAACAGATATGCACACATCAGAAATAGAACGTGCACTCTATGGCACGCAGAATGATACTTGTTGACATTTCATTGCCAAGGGACGTAATACGTGTACGGGAAAATAGGAGAACAGAGATAACTTAGATTTTTACGCGATCTGATAGTACATATAATTATTATTCATAATAGTAATACGTATAGAATATGTACAATATTATCTGGCTTGTTGTTATGATTGTTAATATGACTATTTTTATAATTATTGCAGCAAACCTGTATCAAGACACAACGTTAATCGCTTCTCACGTGAGCCCAGAAGTTGCATGTACAAGCCATGACAAGCCAACAATGCGTTCCACCGTAGGTTTTTCATATGTATACGCACTTTCAACAGATATGCACACATCAGAAATGAAACGTGCACTCTATGGCACGCAGAATGATACTTGTTGACATTTCATTGCCAAGGGACGTAATACGTGTACGGGAAAATAGGACAAACAGAGATAACTTAGATTTTTACGCGATCTGATAGTACATATGATTATTATTCATAATAGTAATACGTAAAGAATATGTACAATATTATCTGGCTTGGTGTTATGATTGTTAATATGACTATTGTTATAATTATTGCAGCAAACCTGTATCAAGACACAACGTTAATCGCTTCTCAAGTGAGCCCAGAAGTTGCATGTACAAGCCATGACAAGCCAACAATGCGTTCCACCGTAAGTTTTTCATATGTATACGTACTTTCAACAGATATGCACAAGTCAGAAATGAAACGGGTACTCTATGGCACGCAGAATGATACTTGTTGACATTTCATTGCCAAGGGACGTAATACGTGTACGGGAAAATAGGACAAACAGAGATAACTTAGATTTTTACGCGATCTGATAGTACATATGATTATTATTCATAATAGTAATACGTATAGAATATATACAATATTATCTGGCTTGTTGTTATGATTGTTAATATGACTATTGTTATAATTATTGCAGCAAACCTGTATCAAGACACAACGTTAATCGCTTCTCAAGTGAGCCCAGAAGTTGCATGTACAAGCCATGACAAGCCAACATTGCGTTCCACCGTAAGTTTATCATATGTATACGTACTTTCAACAGATATGCACAAGTCAGAAATGAAACGGGCACTCTATGGCACGCAGAATGATACTTGTTGACATTTCATTGCCAAGGGACGTAATACGTGTACGGGAAAATAGGACAAACAGAGATAACTTAGATTTTTACGCGATCTGATAGTACATATGATTATTATTCATAATAGTAATACGTATAGAATATATACAATATTATCTGGCTTGTTGTTATGATTGTTAATAAGACTATTGTTATAATTATTGCAGCAAACCTGTATCAAGACACAACGTTAATCGCTTCTCAAGTGAGCCCAGAAGTTGCATGTACAAGCCATGACAAGCCAACATTGCGTTCCACCGTAAGTTTATCATATGTATACGTACTTTCAACAGATATGCACAAGTCAGAAATGAAACGGGCACTCTATGGCACGCAGAATGATACTTGTTGACATTTCATTGCCAAGGGACGTAATACGTGTACGGGAAAATAGGACAAACAGAGATAACTTAGATTTTTACGCGATCTGATAGTACATATGATTATTATTCATAATAGTAATACGTATAGAATATGTACAATATTATCTGGCTTGTTGTTATGATTGTTAATATGACTATTGTTATAATTATTGCAGCAAACCTGTATCAAGACACAACGTTAATCGCTTCTCAAGTGAGCCCAGAAGTTGCATGTACAAGCCATGACAAGCCAACAATGCGTTCCACCGTAACTTTTTCATATGTATACGTACTTTCAACAAATATGCACAAGTCAGAAATGAAACGGGCACTCTATGGCACGCAGAATGATACTTGTTGACATTTCATTGCCACGGGACGTAATACGTGTACGGGAAAATAGGAGACACAGAGATAACTTAGATTTTTAAGCGATCTGATAGTACATATGATTATTATTCATAATAGTAATACGTATAGAATATGTACAATATTATCTGGCTTGTTGTTATGATTGTAAATATGACTATTGTTATAATTATTGCAGCAAACCTGTATCAAGACACAACGTTAATCGCTTTTCAAGTGAGCCCAGAAGTTGCATGTACAAGCCATGACAAGCCAACAATGCGTTCCACCGTAAGTTTTTCATATGTATACGCACTTTCAACAGATATGCACACATCAGAAATGAAACGTGCACTCTATGGCACGCAGAATGATACTTGTTGACATTTCATTGCCAAGGGACGTAATACGTGTACGGGAAAATAGGAGAACAGAGATAACTTAGATTTTTACGCGATCTGATAGTACATATGATTATTATTCATAATAGTAATACGTATAGAATATGTACAATATTATCTGGCTTGTTGTTATGATTGTTAATATGACTATTGTTATAATTATTGCTGCAAACCTGTATCAAGACACAACGTTAATCGCTTCTCACGTGAGCCCAGAAGTTGCATGTACAAGCCATGACAAGCCAACAATGCGTTCCACCGTAGGTTTTTCATATGTATACGCACTTTCAACAGATATGCACACATCAGAAATGAAACGTGCACTCTATGGCACGCAGAATGATACTTGTTGACATTTCATTGCCAAGGGACGTAATACGTGTACGGGAAAATAGGACAAACAGAGATAACTTAGATTTTTACGCGATCTGATAGTACATATGATTATTATTCATAATAGTAATACGTATAGAATATGTACAATATTATCTGGCTTGTTGTTATGATTGTTAATATGACTATTGTTATAATTATTGCAGCAAACCTGTATCAAGACACAACATTAATCGCTTCTCAAGTGAGCCCAGAAGTTGCATGTACAAGCCATGACAAGCCAACATTGCGTTCCACCGTAAGTTTATCATATGTATACGTACTTTCAACAGATATGCACAAGTCAGAAATGAAACGGGCACTCTATGGCACGCAGAATGATACTTGTTGACATTTCATTGCCACGGGACGTAATACGTGTACGGGAAAATAGGAGACACAGAGATAACTTAGATTTTTAAGCGATCTGATAGTACATATGATTATTATTCATAATAGTAATACGTATAGAATATGTACAATATTATCTGGCTTGTTGTTATGATTGTAAATATGACTATTGTTATAATTATTGCAGCAAACCTGTATCAAGACACAACGTTAATCGCTTTTCAAGTGAGCCCAGAAGTTGCATGTACAAGCCATGACAAGCCAACAATGCGTTCCACCGTAAGTTTTTCATATGTATACGCACTTTCAACAGATATGCACACATCAGAAATGAAACGTGCACTCTATGGCACGCAGAATGATACTTGTTGACATTTCATTGCCAAGGGACGTAATACGTGTACGGGAAAATAGGAGAACAGAGATAACTTAGATTTTTACGCGATCTGATAGTACATATGATTATTATTCATAATAGTAATACGTATAGAATATGTACAATATTATCTGGCTTGTTGTTATGATTGTTAATATGACTATTGTTATAATTATTGCTGCAAACCTGTATCAAGACACAACGTTAATCGCTTCTCACGTGAGCCCAGAAGTTGCATGTACAAGCCATGACAAGCCAACAATGCGTTCCACCGTAGGTTTTTCATATGTATACGCACTTTCAACAGATATGCACACATCAGAAATGAAACGTGCACTCTATGGCACGCAGAATGATACTTGTTGACATTTCATTGCCAAGGGACGTAATACGTGTACGGGAAAATAGGACAAACAGAGATAACTTAGATTTTTACGCGATCTGATAGTACATATGATTATTATTCATAATAGTAATACGTATAGAATATGTACAATATTATCTGGCTTGTTGTTATGATTGTTAATATGACTATTGTTATAATTATTGCAGCAAACCTGTATCAAGACACAACATTAATCGCTTCTCAAGTGAGCCCAGAAGTTGCATGTACAAGCCATGACAAGCCAACATTGCGTTCCACCGTAAGTTTATCATATGTATACGTACTTTCAACAGATATGCACAAGTCAGAAATGAAACGGGCACTCTATGGCACGCAGAATGATACTTGTTGACATTTCATTGCCAAGGGACGTAATACGTGTACGGGAAAATAGGACAAACAGAGATAACTTAGATTTTTACGCGATCTGATAGTACATATGATTATTATTCATAATAGTAATACGTAAAGAATATGTACAATATTATCTGGCTAGTTGTTATGATTGTTAATATGACTATTGTTATAATTATTGCAGCAAACCTGTATCAAGACACAACGTTAATCGCTTCTCAAGTGAGCCCAGAAGTTGCATGTACAAGCCATGACAAGCCAACATTGCGTTCCACCGTAAGTTTATCATATGTATACGTACTTTCAACAGATATGCACAAGTCAGAAATGAAACGTGCACTCTATGGCACGCAGAATGATACTTGTTGACATTTCATTGCCAAGGGACGTAATACGTGTACGGGAAAATAGGACAAACAGAGATAACTTAGATTTTTACGCGATCTGATAGTACATATGATTATTATTCATAATAGTAATACGTAAAGAATATGTACAATATTATCTGGCTAGTTGTTATGATTGTTAATATGACTATTGTTATAATTATTGCAGCAAACCTGTATCAAGACACAACGTTAATCGCTTCTCAAGTGAGCCCAGAAGTTGCATGTACAAGCCATGACAAGCCAACATTGCGTTTCACCGTAAGTTTATCATATGTATACGTACTTTCAACAGATATGCACAAGTCAGAAATGAAACGTGCACTCTATGGCACGCAGAATGATACTTGTTGACATTTCATTGCCAAGGGACGTAATACGTGTACGGGAAAATAGGACAAACAGAGATAACTTAGATTTTTACGCGATCTGATAGTACATATGATTATTATTCATAATAGTAATACGTAAAGAATATGTACAATATTATCTGGCTTGTTGTTATGATTGTTAATATGACTATTGTTATAATTATTGCAGCAAACCTGTATCAAGACACAACGTTAATCGCTTCTCAAGTGAGCCCAGAAGTTGCATGTACAAGCCATGACAAGTCAACAATGCGTTCCACCGTAAGTTTTTCATATGTATACGTACTTTCAACAGATATGCACAAGTCAGAAATGAAACGGGCACTCTATGGCACGCAGAATGATACTTGTTGACATTTCATTGCCAAGGGACGTAATACGTGTACGGGAAAATAGGACAAACAGAGATAACTTAGATTTGTAAGCGATCTGATAGTACATATGATTATTATTCATAATAGTAATACGTAAAGAATATGTACAATATTATCTGGCTTGTTGTTATGATTGTTAATATGACTATTGTTATAATTATTGCAGCAAACCTGTATCAAGACACAACGTTAATCGCTTCTCAAGTGAGCCCAGAAGTTGCATGTACAAGCCATGACAAGCCAACAATGCGTTCCACCGTAAGTTTTTCATATGTATACGTACTTTCAACAGATATGCACAAGTCAGAAATGAAACGGGCACTCTATGGCACGCAGAATGATACTTGTTGACATTTCATTGCCAAGGGACGTAATACGTGTACGGGAAAATAGGACAAACAGAGATAACTTAGATTTTTACGCGATCTGATAGTACATATGATTATTATTCATAATAGTAATACGTAAAGAATATGTACAATATTATCTGGCTAGTTGTTATGATTGTTAATATGACTATTGTTATAATTATTGCAGCAAACCTGTATCAAGACACAACGTTAATCGCTTCTCAAGTGAGCCCAGAAGTTGCATGTACAAGCCATGACAAGCCAACATTGCGTTCCACCGTAAGTTTATCATATGTATACGTACTTTCAACAGATATGCACAAGTCAGAAATGAAACGGGCACTCTATGGCACGCAGAATGATACTTGTTGACATTTCATTGCCAAGGGACGTAATACGTGTACGGGAAAATAGGACAAACAGAGATAACTTAGATTTTTACGCGATCTGATAGTACATATGATTATTATTCATAATAGTAATACGTAAAGAATATGTACAATATTATCTGGCTAGTTGTTATGATTGTTAATATGACTATTGTTATAATTATTGCAGCAAACCTGTATCAAGACACAACGTTAATCGCTTCTCAAGTGAGCCCAGAAGTTGCATGTACAAGCCATGACAAGCCAACAATGCGTTCCACCGTAAGTTTTTCATATGTATACGTACTTTCAACAGATATGCACAAGTCAGAAATGAAACGGGCACTCTATGGCACGCAGAATGATACTTGTTGACATTTCATTGCCAAGGGACGTAATACGTGTACGGGAAAATAGGACAAACAGAGATAACTTAGATTTGTAAGCGATCTGATAGTACATATGATTATTATTCATAATAGTAATACGTAAAGAATATGTACAATATTATCTGGCTAGTTGTTATGATTGTTAATATGACTATTGTTATAATTATTGCAGCAAACCTGTATCAAGACACAACGTTAATCGCTTCTCAAGTGAGCCCAGAAGTTGCATGTACAAGCCATGACAAGCCAACAATGCGTTCCACCGTAAGTTTTTCATATGTATACGTACTTTCAACAGATATGCACAAGTCAGAAATGAAACGGGCACTCTATGGCACGCAGAATGATACTTGTTGACATTTCATTGCCAAGGGACGTAATACGTGTACGGGAAAATAGGACAAACAGAGATAACTTAGATTTTTACGCGATCTGATAGTACATATGATTATTATTCATAATAGTAATACGTAAAGAATATGTACAATATTATCTGGCTAGTTGTTATGATTGTTAATATGACTATTGTTATAATTATTGCAGCAAACCTGTATCAAGACACAACGTTAATCGCTTCTCAAGTGAGCCCAGAAGTTGCATGTACAAGCCATGACAAGCCAACATTGCGTTCCACCGTAAGTTTATCATATGTATACGTACTTTCAACAGATATGCACAAGTCAGAAATGAAACGGGCACTCTATGGCACGCAGAATGATACTTGTTGACATTTCATTGCCAAGGGACGTAATACGTGTACGGGAAAATAGGACAAACAGAGATAACTTAGATTTTTACGCGATCTGATAGTACATATGATTATTATTCATAATAGTAATACGTAAAGAATATGTACAATATTATCTGGCTAGTTGTTATGATTGTTAATATGACTATTGTTATAATTATTGCAGCAAACCTGTATCAAGACACAACGTTAATCGCTTCTCAAGTGAGCCCAGAAGTTGCATGTACAAGCCATGACAAGCCAACATTGCGTTCCACCGTAAGTTTATCATATGTATACGTACTTTCAACAGATATGCACAAGTCAGAAATGAAACGTGCACTCTATGGCACGCAGAATGATACTTGTTGACATTTCATTGCCAAGGGACGTAATACGTGTACGGGAAAATAGGACAAACAGAGATAACTTAGATTTTTACGCAATCTGATAGTACATATGATTATTATTCATAATAGTAATACGTAAAGAATATGTACAATATTATCTGGCTAGTTGTTATGATTGTTAATATGACTATTGTTATAATTATTGCAGCAAACCTGTATCAAGACACAACGTTAATCGCTTCTCAAGTGAGCCCAGAAGTTGCATGTACAAGCCATGACAAGCCAACATTGCGTTCCACCGTAAGTTTATCATATGTATACGTACTTTCAACAGATATGCACAAGTCAGAAATGAAACGGGCACTCTATGGCACGCAGAATGATACTTGTTGACATTTCATTGCCAAGGGACGTAATACGTGTACGGGAAAATAGGACAAACAGAGATAACTTAGATTTTTACGCGATCTGATAGTACATATGATTATTATTCATAATAGTAATACGTAAAGAATATGTACAATATTATCTGGCTAGTTGTTATGATTGTTAATATGACTATTGTTATAATTATTGCAGCAAACCTGTATCAAGACACAACGTTAATCGCTTCTCAAGTGAGCCCAGAAGTTGCATGTACAAGCCATGACAAGCCAACATTGCGTTCCACCGTAAGTTTATCATATGTAAACGTACTTTCAACAGATATGCACAAGTCAGAAATGAAACGTGCACTCTATGGCACGCAGAATGATACTTGTTGACATTTCATTGCCAAGGGACGTAATACGTGTACGGGAAAATAGGACAAACAGAGATAACTTAGATTTTTACGCGATCTGATAGTACATATGATTATTATTCATAATAGTAATACGTAAAGAATATGTACAATATTATCTGGCTTGTTGTTATGATTGTTAATATGACTATTGTTATAATTATTGCAGCAAACCTGTATCAAGACACAACGTTAATCGCTTCTCAAGTGAGCCCAAAAGTTGCATGTACAAGCCATGACAAGCCAACAATGCGTTCCACCGTAAGTTTTTCATATGTATACGTACTTTCAACAGATATGCACAAGTCAGAAATGAAACGGGCACTCTATGGCACGCAGAATGATACTTGTTGACATTTCATTGCCAAGGGACGTAATACGTGTACGGGAAAATAGGACAAACAGAGATAACTTAGATTTTTACGCGATCTGATAGTACATATGATTATTATTCATAATAGTAATACGTAAAGAATATGTACAATATTATCTGGCTAGTTGTTATGATTGTTAATATGACTATTGTTATAATTATTGCAGCAAACCTGTATCAAGACACAACGTTAATCGCTTCTCAAGTGAGCCCAGAAGTTGCATGTACAAGCCATGACAAGCCAACATTGCGTTCCACCGTAAGTTTATCATATGTATACGTACTTTCAACAGATATGCACAAGTCAGAAATGAAACGTGCACTCTATGGCACGCAGAATGATACTTGTTGACATTTCATTGCCAAGGGACGTAATACGTGTACGGGAAAATAGGACAAACAGAGATAACTTAGATTTTTACGCGATCTGATAGTACATATGATTATTATTCATAATAGTAATACGTAAAGAATATGTACAATATTATCTGGCTAGTTGTTATGATTGTTAATATGACTATTGTTATAATTATTGCAGCAAACCTGTATCAAGACACAACGTTAATCGCTTCTCAAGTGAGCCCAAAAGTTGCATGTACAAGCCATGACAAGCCAACATTGCGTTCCACCGTAAGTTTATCATATGTATACGTACTTTCAACAGATATGCACAAGTCAGAAATGAAACGGGCACTCTATGGCACGCAGAATGATACTTGTTGACATTTCATTGCCAAGGGACGTAATACGTGTACGGGAAAATAGGACAAACAGAGATAACTTAGATTTGTAAGCGATCTGATAGTACATATGATTATTATTCATAATAGTTATACGTAAAGAATATGTACAATATTATCTGGCTTGTTGTTATGATTGTTAATATGACTATTGTTATAATTATTGCAGCAAACCTGTATCAAGACACAACGTTAATCGGTTCTCAAGTGAGCCCAGAAGTTGCATGTACAAGCCATGACAAGCCAACAATGCGTTCCACCGTAAGTTTTTCATATGTATACGTACTTTCAACAGATATGCACAAGTCAGAAATGAAACGGGCACTCTATGGCACGCAGAATGATACTTGTTGACATTTCATTGCCAAGGGACGTAATACGTGTACGGGAAAATAGGACAAACAGAGATAACTTAGATTTTTACGCGATCTGATAGTACATATGATTATTATTCATAATAGTAATACGTAAAGAATATGTACAATATTATCTGGCTAGTTGTTATGATTGTTAATATGACTATTGTTATAATTATTGCAGCAAACCTGTATCAAGACACAACGTTAATCGCTTCTCAAGTGAGCCCAAAAGTTGCATGTACAAGCCATGACAAGCCAACATTGCGTTCCACCGTAAGTTTATCATATGTATACGTACTTTCAACAGATATGCACAAGTCAGAAATGAAACGGGCACTCTATGGCACGCAGAATGATACTTGTTGACATTTCATTGCCAAGGGACGTAATACGTGTACGGGAAAATAGGACAAACAGAGATAACTTAGATTTGTAAGCGATCTGATAGTACATATGATTATTATTCATAATAGTTATACGTAAAGAATATGTACAATATTATCTGGCTTGTTGTTATGATTGTTAATATGACTATTGTTATAATTATTGCAGCAAACCTGTATCAAGACACAACGTTAATCGGTTCTCAAGTGAGCCCAGAAGTTGCATGTACAAGCCATGACAAGCCAACAATGCGTTCCACCGTAAGTTTTTCATATGTATACGTACTTTCAACAGATATGCACAAGTCAGAAATGAAACGGGCACTCTATGGCACGCAGAATGATACTTGTTGACATTTCATTGCCAAGGGACGTAATACGTGTACGGGAAAATAGGACAAACAGAGATAACTTAGATTTTTACGCGATCTGATAGTACATATGATTATTATTCATAATAGTAATACGTAAAGCATATGTACAATATTATCTGGCTAGTTGTTATGATTGTTAATATGACTATTGTTATAATTATTGCAGCAAACCTGTATCAAGACACAACGTTAATCGCTTCTCAAGTGAGCCCAGAAGTTGCATGTACAAGCCATGACAAGCCAACATTGCGTTCCACCGTAAGTTTATCATATGTAAACGTACTTTCAACAGATATGCACAAGTCAGAAATGAAACGTGCACTCTATGGCACGCAGAATGATACTTGTTGACATTTCATTGCCAAGGGACGTAATACGTGTACGGGAAAATAGGACAAACAGAGATAACTTAGATTTTTACGCGATCTGATAGTACATATGATTATTATTCATAATAGTAATACGTAAAGAATATGTACAATATTATCTGGCTTGTTGTTATGATTGTTAATATGACTATTGTTATAATTATTGCAGCAAACCTGTATCAAGACACAACGTTAATCGCTTCTCAAGTGAGTCCAAAAGTTGCATGTACAAGCCATGACAAGCCAACAATGCGTTCCACCGTAAGTTTTTCATATGTATACGTACTTTCAACAGATATGCACAAGTCAGAAATGAAACGGGCACTCTATGGCACGCAGAATGATACTTGTTGACATTTCATTGCCAAGGGACGTAATACGTGTACGGGAAAATAGGACAAACAGAGATAACTTAGATTTTTACGCGATCTGATAGTACATATGATTATTATTCATAATAGTAATACGTAAAGAATATGTACAATATTATCTGGCTAGTTGTTATGATTGTTAATATGACTATTGTTATAATTATTGCAGCAAACCTGTATCAAGACACAACGTTAATCGCTTCTCAAGTGAGCCCAGAAGTTGCATGTACAAGCCATGACAAGCCAACAATGCGTTCCACCGTAAGTTTTTCATATGTATACGTACTTTCAACAGATATGCACAAGTCAGAAATGAAACGGGCACTCTATGGCACGCAGAATGATACTTGTTGACATTTCATTGCCAAGGGACGTAATACGTGTACGGGAAAATAGGACAAACAGAGATAACTTAGATTTTTACGCGATCTGATAGTACATATGATTATTATTCATAATAGTAATACGTAAAGAATATGTACAATATTATCTGGCTAGTTGTTATGATTGTTAATATGACTATTGTTATAATTATTGCAGCAAACCTGTATCAAGACACAACGTTAATCGCTTCTCAAGTGAGCCCAGAAGTTGCATGTACAAGCCATGACAAGCCAACATTGCGTTCCACCGTAAGTTTATCATATGTATACGTACTTTCAACAGATATGCACAAGTCAGAAATGAAACGGGCACTCTATGGCACGCAGAATGATACTTGTTGACATTTCATTGCCAAGGGACGTAATACGTGTACGGGAAAATAGGACAAACAGAGATAACTTAGATTTTTACGCGATCTGATAGTACATATGATTATTATTCATAATAGTAATACGTAAAGAATATGTACAATATTATCTGGCTAGTTGTTATGATTGTTAATATGACTATTGTTATAATTATTGCAGCAAACCTGTATCAAGACACAACGTTAATCGCTTCTCAAGTGAGCCCAGAAGTTGCATGTACAAGCCATGACAAGCCAACATTGCGTTCCACCGTAAGTTTATCATATGTATACGTACTTTCAACAGATATGCACAAGTCAGAAATGAAACGTGCACTCTATGGCACGCAGAATGATACTTGTTGACATTTCATTGCCAAGGGACGTAATACGTGTACGGGAAAATAGGACAAACAGAGATAACTTAGATTTTTACGCAATCTGATAGTACATATGATTATTATTCATAATAGTAATACGTAAAGAATATGTACAATATTATCTGGCTAGTTGTTATGATTGTTAATATGACTATTGTTATAATTATTGCAGCAAACCTGTATCAAGACACAACGTTAATCGCTTCTCAAGTGAGCCCAGAAGTTGCATGTACAAGCCATGACAAGCCAACATTGCGTTCCACCGTAAGTTTATCATATGTATACGTACTTTCAACAGATATGCACAAGTCAGAAATGAAACGGGCACTCTATGGCACGCAGAATGATACTTGTTGACATTTCATTGCCAAGGGACGTAATACGTGTACGGGAAAATAGGACAAACAGAGATAACTTAGATTTTTACGCGATCTGATAGTACATATGATTATTATTCATAATAGTAATACGTAAAGAATATGTACAATATTATCTGGCTAGTTGTTATGATTGTTAATATGACTATTGTTATAATTATTGCAGCAAACCTGTATCAAGACACAACGTTAATCGCTTCTCAAGTGAGCCCAGAAGTTGCATGTACAAGCCATGACAAGCCAACATTGCGTTCCACCGTAAGTTTATCATATGTAAACGTACTTTCAACAGATATGCACAAGTCAGAAATGAAACGTGCACTCTATGGCACGCAGAATGATACTTGTTGACATTTCATTGCCAAGGGACGTAATACGTGTACGGGAAAATAGGACAAACAGAGATAACTTAGATTTTTACGCGATCTGATAGTACATATGATTATTATTCATAATAGTAATACGTAAAGAATATGTACAATATTATCTGGCTTGTTGTTATGATTGTTAATATGACTATTGTTATAATTATTGCAGCAAACCTGTATCAAGACACAACGTTAATCGCTTCTCAAGTGAGCCCAAAAGTTGCATGTACAAGCCATGACAAGCCAACAATGCGTTCCACCGTAAGTTTTTCATATGTATACGTACTTTCAACAGATATGCACAAGTCAGAAATGAAACGGGCACTCTATGGCACGCAGAATGATACTTGTTGACATTTCATTGCCAAGGGACGTAATACGTGTACGGGAAAATAGGACAAACAGAGATAACTTAGATTTTTACGCGATCTGATAGTACATATGATTATTATTCATAATAGTAATACGTAAAGAATATGTACAATATTATCTGGCTAGTTGTTATGATTGTTAATATGACTATTGTTATAATTATTGCAGCAAACCTGTATCAAGACACAACGTTAATCGCTTCTCAAGTGAGCCCAGAAGTTGCATGTACAAGCCATGACAAGCCAACATTGCGTTCCAC
>JAWPHD010022158.1:0-26012 GCA_037043455.1 Cyrtodaria siliqua
CTCTGTGAGATTTCATAAATAAAAATGTACAAAGCTGTTCTTATAAACAATTCGTTATTATAAATTCGGCATTGAAAACCCATACATATTACTCAGTTCTAATAGTACATAATATAGGTTAACATAACACAATATATAACAATATAAATAAGAAACAGCGTTTGTTTTGATTTGTTAAAACTCTCGACTTCCAATTAGTTTTCTGCATAATTTGCATATTCGGGACTCATTTAAATAATGTTTTGAATGGTTCAAAGCAAATTTGATTTTGCATATAACTAATTTTGTTATTCGATACATACTAATAACATACTTAAACTTATGGTAGAATAATGAAGAAAATTTGAAAATTCCAAATTGTCTTTCCTTTATTTAAGTTTATGCAAGCAAATGTTACTTGATCAACGATAAACGTGGTGCTGATTGTAATTATTGGTAAGAACTTCAACATTTCCGAGTGCTCCTTTTAACCATGATGAGCTATATTAGCACCAGTAAGTCGCCTTACGACTTAGATCAGCTTGTATCCAACTATGTAGGTATCTTTTGGATGCTCGACATTTATGCCAGTGTTTCGTGTGCCCTCCGTGGGTACGTTTGACATTTATATTAGTGTTTCGCGTGCCCTCCTTGGGTACGTTTGCCCTTTCCGGGACCTATTGCGACACAATTTTGGTTTAACACCGTCTAGGAAATATATAAGAACGCAGTTTACCAAAAAATAACAACAACAAAACCCCCCACTAAAACAAACAAAAAAATAAAATCGCATTCAAACTAAAGCAATAATTACAAGGAAAAGCGAAGTATATGACAGAGGTCCTCCTAGCGGGATCCATGTTCCCTTGTTCCCTGAAAACTTGACCCAATGTTCCCTTGTTCCCGAAAAATGTTTTTAATTGTTCCATTGTTCCCCAAAAATATTTTACTTTGTTCTCCAAAAATATTTTTCCAATGTTCCCCAAAAAACAATACCAGTAAAAGACAATGTTCCCTTGTTCCCTAAACATAAATGGCCATGTTCCCCAAAACCCTCTGGGAGACCCTTATGACACTATACACATAAACGGGTTGACAACAGGGTACCGCTAGGGAACGGTCAGTGGCAACAAGGCCATGGGAATTTAAATCAGGTTCTATATTGCACCAATTAAACAATTGTCATCCCAATTAAACTGGACAGTGTAACTAATGTTCATCTAACAAACACATCTGATCAAAGCTTAGAAAGTCACAATGTAAGATCTCAGTGACTTGTCAGAAGCTAAAGGAATTGAATTGAATGTTGTTTAACGGCTCATCAACACAGTATAGGTTATTTAGAGCCGCCCCAGGGAGAGGGGAAGGATACATAGGAAATCCGGGAAACGCGTGCCCTACTCTTATTATCGAATAGATTCCTATGGTTCTTTAACGTGTTCGGAGGATAGACCGATATACAGGTGCGCCCGGTTTACGTCCCAGTCCGACGGACGAGGCTAAGGGAAAGTGTCTTGCCCAAGAACACACCAAGAAGCCAAAGAAACAAGTAAATAAACCGTTAAGAGTTCAACAAAACAAGATTGACGACAAACAGTAAACGTTACATACTTTTCCGGATTTATGTAGACGTTACCATAGAGTCCTCATCCTCTCTGGTTATCGAACAATTACAGATGAAAGCATAGCAGCCAACTGTAAAAACCGCTAAGAATGAGATGCGTTGCAAAGCAGTATGGTCGTAACCTCATTTGATAATTGTTCTAACTAGTTTGATAAAGATTGTATGAAAGTGATCATGACCAAATATCTCAAGAATGTGGTAAATCCTTAGAAGTCAGGTTGTGATAGTCCTCGTCGCAGAAAACGTCTTAAATTACGTTTATTTTAAAAATAGATTAGAGTACCAAAATACAAAATTTCATTTATGCTAACGAAGCCGTGATGGAGTAGCTTATTTAATGGTAATATCCTCTACTCGACTATACGCTATAGATAAAAACGAATAAGTTGAGAAGCAATGTCACATCTCAGCGTTCCGCTTGTTCCAACTCGTACACTATTATCAAACGCACCGTTGTGAAACTTAGTCAAGACAGAATGAAAGGAAAATGCTCGGGTAACATCCCTGTCCATTAGTTGGGAGGTAATTAACAATGTCAAAATTGAATTTATCTCTCTTCTCATAGATTTTGCTTATTATTTCTCCATTGTCAATTCGAGAAGTGAAGCGACAGTATCAGTATCAGAAATAGAAACGTTGATGAATTGAAGTACTTTAGGATAGATAGTATTAACCATGCAGAAAAGAAATAATATATCGCCAGATTTTTTTTTATTGAAGGCTTCGATAACTTCTGCCGGAGTATCTGGTGATGGACTCATCGTGAAATCGCTTTCATAGGCTATGTTTTTACTAATTGCTGATCTTTCTAAATGGTGCGAATAAAATACAAGTGGATATAAACTTTAATTGACCATCTAACAAGCCAGCAAGACATCAATCAAACAAAAAATGGAGATTTGTTTCAGATGTGCATTTATGATTGTCATATTATAAACATCTAGGTTTTAAATTGACATCCAGCGACATCAAGGTCCCAGATCAAAAACAACATTGACAGTTTTATGTTTATGTGTTCTGCTTCACCACATTGAGCACATTATAAACATATATATTTGTAACATTTATTTTTAAGTTAATGATTTTATCTATGCTAGTGTTAAACAATGTTCAGGACCAAATTGCGGCAATATATTTTTTATTGAAATAATCACAGATGCTAATAAACAGATAGGAAACTTCCTCTCTGCACCAGTGAACTTTTCATGTGGCACCTTTACTTTTTCTCAAATATTCATTGATTTTAATGAAGAATACATTTAAAAAAAGTATATTGATTATCAAAATTGGATTATACTATTTTATCGTTATTGGCAAAGTAAGACACTTTATTAAAAAAGCTGTTTAAATTAAAACATATCACCATGTTTGGCTTTTCCCTTAATAGCAAGGGATTGGCATGGTGACATTTTTCGTTAAACTCATTTGCTGCTCATTTGCTTGTTTAAATAAGGAAATTACCATAATTTGTAAGAGAAATAAAGTAGTTCTGAAATGAATGAAGCGTGTATGCATAACACTCTTTGTGAGTCGGTCAGTTTTAGTTCGTGAAAAAAATGTCCTTATTTGCCTATCCGTTTGTTCTTTGGTCTGTGAATAAAGTGAATCCGATTGTGTTTTCAATATTACTAACTGTTGATTGATTACATTTTACCAGTACTATATTCAAACATATGGTATTATAACGAAGAGAACTCAAAATTGTATTTAAATATATGCAAAAAGATGTAAAGTCAAAATGATACTGGATTAATAAACCGCGAGGCTACTTGTAATGCTCGATATACCGAAGTATTGCGGTGTAGTGGTTAGAGCGTCTGCCTTGCATTCGGGAGGTCGTGGGTTCGAGTCCCCTGACCGCGTCATACCGAAGACTTTAAAAATGGAGCAGTCACGTGTTACCCTTGCCTGACGAGCAAATAATGGGTAGTGCTACGACTGATTGACCAGTGTCAGAATAATGTGACTGGGGGTATCATGTCTACTACGGCGTGGTATTCCAGTGTGGCAGCACTATAAAGAAACCATTGAGTTCGTTGCTTCAAGAAGTAGACATATCATCACATAACACACAAAAACACACATACTCCATTGTGCCTATAATCGTCTGGTAGGACGCCTGTCGTGGACGGACTATAACCCTTGGAAATACACACACACACACACACACACACACACACACACACACACACACACACACTTTAATGCTTGATAACAACTTCAAGATTGCCGTGTATCCCTAGAATAGCCAATAACTTATAATGCTATGTTTCTATATTATAGGGACGTTCACAGATGTGGCAGACGACACTTATGGACTGCCGCCACTTTTGGGACATTCTCTTTCTTGGAAAAACGATAAACTACCGAAACTTGGGCCAAACAATACCATGTACGCCAAGGTTTGGACACCAGAGGACCCCAGGACAGTACCCAGTGATCAAGAACAAAGTGACGTGGACAAGGTATCTTAGTAACCGGTGGCGTAGCAACCGGTCTCATAGAAACCACTGACTGTGGGACCCAACTTATCATGCGTGTCACGGTCCGGTTACCAGCACATTACCCAGCGACAAAAAACAGGGTACTAGCTTTATGGACAACGCTTCGTAATTATGTTTGGAATCACGCTACTGGGAATGAAACCTGGATACGAAGACAGATGGAATCACGCAACTTGGGATGAAACCTGGATACCAAGACGTACGGAATCACGCGAATGTGGATGAAACATGGATACCAAGACGAATGGAATCACGTGACTGGGGATGAAACCTGAATGCCGACGATTCAAGTTGTAAACAGCAGGAAAGTATGATATCATTGTCGTAAATGTTACGGATCAGACAGACTGCCAGTTAAAGAATTGAATTGTGGTTTACGGCATCGTAAAACAAAGGTTATATGGCGTCAAGACATACATGAACTTCCAGGATCCTTACTTTACAAGCCATAGATCCAGAACGTCACGACCGCAGGAGAAATGGAGTATACTTCAGCTGCATCTGTTTAAACCTTATAATCGCAAAGGAAGTGGTCCCAATTATTTGTCCTACACCCGTGAAAACTCCACCAATCCCGTCATTCTTCGGGATCATGCTTCGAAGAAGTGAACGAGATGTTGCAAGTAACCGCCCCGGAACAACACGGGCAACATGCATAGGACATTGCATACGGTATCACTGACTGTATTATAAGCGCATTTGAATGCAAAGATAAACGTGCAAAACGTTATAAATGTGTGAAAAAACATCAACATTTTTGCATAGAGATGCAGAATTGACGGTCACATACAACACAAGGAACTAAGAGATTGAGACTTTGTTGATGTTAACAGAAAACTACGGGGCTTTCATTTTTAAGACATAAAGTGTAATATATTTACGTGTCACGTGGTATTTACGCATAATAACTATTTGCTCATGTTTCTAGTCAAAGCGTACTATTCATAACTGTACATGCATGTTTGAATTGCACAAATAAATTCGTGTTATATTAACTGTGTTTTGTATTGGTCAAAGTGGCTTTGTTTGTTTGTATGGTGTTTTACGGTATGGTGTTTTACGTCATTTGCAACACATGTACGGTTATATATGACAGTAGATGTTTTGTGGTGGAGACAGACCACTCACTTTTCCTGGGTAGAACCAGTACTGTACACCTCCCGCCATCCGTAAGAATCGACACTTCCTCACTTATAAGTCGAGCTCCCAGTGGGATTCGAACCCGCAGCGGTGAGAGTCGAAGGTTCACAACGCAACGTCGTTAACCATTAGGCCACGGAGGCGCCTGGTCACAGTGGCACTGGAAGCTTAGTGGATACGGCACTGGCTTTAGAGATATTTTCCGTTGCCCAGGTGCGCTCCCTGGCGGTGGCATCTCTGATGGGATACTTCATAATTATCTCCCTTTGAAGTTGCTGTCCTCATATAACATAATGTGATGTGAAACTCCAGTGGTAGTATACACTGGTTTTATGTACCAACAGTATATACACTGAAACGCAAAAGAAACGCGACACGGGAATTTCCGCTATATATTGTATTTACAATATGCTGCTGTTATTTGAATGGTACATGGCTACGTAAGGTCTTTGCTTTTGGAAAACAATACTAAAACAACACATAATACAGCAAATAGTATTCCTTCAACGTTTCTTTATTGACAGAGTACGAGTTTGGCTCAAGCATGTGAGCAAACTTAGGACGCAAAATTTTGCAAATTCTTTACGTTAAATACAGTTCTGAAATGGTTCAATTTTTCAAAGAGCAACTTTAACGTTTATGAATTTCTTGTTACAAGTTGTAGTGTGATTAAAACGTCTACAACATCACAGTTGTGTCCTTTCTTTTTACAAAACATCCTGGGATTTCTTTGGAATATTATGTGCAATTAATTGTGCAGTATATACAATATATAGCGGAAATTCCCGTGCTGCGTTTCTTTTGCGTTTCAGTATACTTTTTATAGCGTTTACATTCCTTTTCATTATCAGTCACAACAAGTTCCTACCTTGATCTATTCACGGTTTAAACATATTGTATTGCTAGATATACGAATGGTTGGGGCCACAAGTTCTTACAACATTAGTTGCGGCCGTTCCCACTCGTCCATACAAAAAACAACCATAATGCATAACCACAAACCTATGAAGAAATAATTGCGATTGCTGTGGATGTAATTATGTATTTTGTCGATTTAAAAATAATTGCGCTCTGTACTGCCTCTTTAGTTGATGCAAAATTGTGAGTAAGATTGCAGTTTGTTATGCCTCATTTATATATACTCATTTAAATACTCATTTACATATACCCATTACATATACTCATTTATATAGACTCATTTACATATTCGTATGACATATACTCATTTACATACACATTGAAATACTCATTTACATACTAATTACATGAAATCATTTACATATACTCATTTACATACTCATTTACATACTAATTACATGAAATCATTTACATATACTCATTTACATACTCATTTACATACTAATTACATGAAATCATTTACATATACTCATTTACATACTCATTTACATGTACTCTTCAAATATGCTCATGGACATACGTATTTGCATACTCAGTACATCACCAACGATCCGTTAGAGAGTAGTTCCATCAAAAGATATAACAATCGAACAGGAAAAGTAGCACGAAAGGACGACAGTCAACCACAAACACACACAAAAACAAAGAACAAATTTAAAAATGAATAAAAGGCCAAATAAGACATCACAAACACAAAAGGTAAAGTAAAACAAACGTCACGTTGTTTCGTAAGTCTTCTGCGATTTGTAAACTGCTGTTTTTTGTTCACTAGTTAACAAATAGATTTATGTTTCGATACTAAGGAATGACAATTAAAGAAGGAGAACGTTAAACAAATCTTGATGCAATTATTGATATCACTTATACAATTATGATTTTTTAGTTTCCCAGCAATATTTGCTAAAATGCCAAGGTAGTCTGGACACCAAGGTAACCATAGCACGTAAAGTTCAGTTACCTAGTTACAAAATAATTTTCATAACTTGATTTTGAAAAATATAGTTTTTTAATTGTTCACTGAAACAAAAATGTTTTTAATTGTTTATTATAACAATAACATTTCTGTCAAATAAACAGAGTGATTGTCGTTAACACAGGTCGTCTTACGTAGTTTAAATATTCAAAACGAAAACTCAGTTACTGGAAAGGTGGATCCTTTGGAAGCATATTTATTACAAGCTGAGCAATTACCAAAATGTATACCCTGCTTTGCAAGCACATCTTGTTGGAATGTGTAGACTTTGATCCTTTGCGTCAAAGGTACTACAATGTTAATACTATGAAAGAGTTATTTGATTCCATAGATTTTAGTCTTGTTTTAGATTTCCTAAAAGAAATCAGACTATACACTTCTCAAAACTGCTAACTACACCGCTCACGTTTTGGGTTATATATATCGATGGGTTGAATGTTGTTCAATAAAATATAAAGGAAATACCAATTCAATCATTTTTACATCATTTCATTTTATTTTTTTCATGGGCAATGCTAGAACTAAACCACAATAAGCAATTACAAACGACCCATGTAAACACTAAAGTCACACTTTTATGAACAAGAAATGAAAAGTGTGACCTTAGTGTTTACATGGGTCGTTTGTAATTGCTTATTGTGGTTTAGTTCTAGCATTGCCCATGAAAAAAATAAAATGAAATGATGTAAAAATGATTGAATTGGTATTTCCTTTTTATTTTATTGAAAAACATTCAACCCATCGATATATATAACCCAAAACGTAGCGGTGTAGTTAGCAGTTTTGAGAAGTGTATAAATCATTATGCTGTGTTCTTATATATATTTACTTGTTTATATACCCGTTGACGGGCATTTATTGATTTACATATATAGTTTATATTACTACCATATCATCCCTTATTTGTAAATAGTTTTATCTACCTAATTTCTTCATCTTTCATCAGTTTTTGCGCACAATATGACCTATTTATGTGTCGACGTGCCGTAAAACACCATTCATTCATTCATTCATTCATTCATTCATTCATTCATTCATTCATTCATTCATTCATTCATTCATTCATTCAGTCATTCAGTCATTCTATTATGCCAATTCAAGAGCGGTTATGTAAGATGCAACATATCCCACGACCTCTAGCATCCCCACTTCAACTTTAAAGTAACAATAAATTAATGGACCGGAAATAACACTACTGATACGTATCACGGGTAGCACGGGTAGCACAGGTTGCACGGGAAGAATTTTACGACCGGCACACGCTAGTGTGATTGCTAATACAAATTAAAAAGATGAATCTTTTGGGCGCATCGAACACAATCAACACAATCAAGGGGAAAAGGTTGCAACCTCGGTTTTTATTGACTGTTTATGAGGGATAATGTTAGATGCGATATCCTTCACGCCCCTAAGCACCGCCGAAAAGACGACTTTTTAAAAATGTGTATTGATTAAAAAAATGAATCAAAATAAAGCAAGGGGAATAATTGGATTAGTGGGTATTACGTCTCATTTAGCAGAGAGGTCAAAGCTCGTGAAACAAACACGACGTTCACTTTGTACCGTTTAACAAGATTAGCGACGGAGCTTAACAGATATTTGTGTATGAAGCAATGATAGCGTTTCCTATTAGTTTGGTATAGAACATTTTTTAAATGGCCCTAAACTAATTTCATTCATTCAGCATTAATAGGTTAATAGGTTAAATATTTGTTCTGTTCCACTTTCACTGAGCGTCATTTGTACAAAGCTTTTACTTGTTCTGTCTGTATCGACCAAGGAAACTCCTTTACGTTTGACATGGCTATCAGAATGAAGCATTATACTGGTTCAAATGTTCGAAACCAAAGTTAGAAAACACAATCCGTGCCACGTTCAATGCGAGTGGTCGCCTTTAGCATATTTAATAGCGATATTTTTTGTCTCATTGACATAATTATTGTTAACGAGAATCAAAGAAATACAACGACACAAATACAATATAATAAATCTGATAAAAAATACACTAAGGTTTAAGCTGTCTTTTTTATATTCATAACCACATTTTAATATGTTAAACGAGTATGTCTCCTTAGGCCACACTTAAACATGTATTAGTTTGCCCAAACCACAAACCTTAGATTTTTCAGATTGGTAGGTAGGTAGGAAATTTCTATTTCTTCTACAACGAGAGACCGTAAATGCGGGTCCGACTGGATACGATTAAACACAAATCTTATTTTTCACTGAAAAAAAAATTGTTTTGAGTTGAGCCGATTTTTTGGACCGATCGCGTTCGGGCATACTTTTTATTATGGCCTGATGGCTTATCAAGTGGACTGTAACCCATGGGTAAACAGCGATACATCGCAATAAATATGGAGTGTCGGATTCGATGCCTGGCCGTAACTCATGGGTAAACCATGATAAATTTCGATAACCGTGGAGTGTCTTTTCTATTTATCGATAGTTTATTGCCTCAAAAGTACTCAACATTCAAATAATTTAAGATAATTTCCCTTTTTTCTCGTATCATCTTCCTTTCATCTGATAATAGCAATCATTAACCTTGTAATTTGCATATTAATTTGAATATTGTAAAAGGTGTTTTCCATTCGGTATTTAAGAAAGCATAACCGGATTTAAATGTTTTCGTGAATGCAATGTTTGCGAATTAACATATGGTTTCAATTTTCGGTCAAATAAAAATTCATTGAATGAAATTGGTCGTATGAATATTTTTTTAATAACTTTATTACAATCTGCACGTGTAATATGATAATTCGACTCGTTAAATACACATACCTAAAGCAAATATGTTTTATTATTAATAAATCTAACAGCTGAGCGAAGAAAAACAATTGTTGTATAATATATTATAACATAGCCTCAAAAGTTGAAGAAAAATACAACATGATATTCAAAATAAAACTAAACAACATGCCCAATAGAGACTGTGAATGCTCTACTGGGTAACATAGTACTACTATAAGTGGATTTCATACAAGTGAAATGCCTGCCGGCAGTAGGACCGAGTGTTTGAATATGTTTAAAAATAGTGCTTATTTGCATCCATTTTTATGGTAACAGCAGCCATTTTAAATGTAGCGTTTACCGATTTTTACAAACTTGAAAACCATATACCTCCGCCTCATCAATGTGAAGTTTGGTCGAAATCATCTAAGCGGTTTAAAATACAATAAGCATTTCAAGGAAACGACGACAATCTTTAATAGCAGCCATCTTAGATCGAATCGATCTAATTTTTACAAACTTGATGCAAACTATAGCATATTTAAGAAAATCAAGGGCCATAACTCCCTTGTTAATGGTCCGAACTGACATAACAGTTTTTGTCCAAGCTTTCATTGATATCAAAAATGCTACAAACGCTATAATTAAATCTACCTCTATGGCAGACGGATTTACTGCAGTAAGAAACTTCAAAATCAAGAATGTTTTACTTATTTTATAAGAAATTAAAAAATCAAAAAAAAACTTACGTCAATATAAAGGAAACTTATCTTTATTAGCAACAACTCAAATCATGTTTAATATAAGTATGGACGGAATTGAATGAGTTTAACCTTTTCAACGAAAACAGGATTTTATATATTAAGTTGCACTTTTTATTGTTTTTTTGTTTTTTCGTATAAGTGTGTATGTTAAGTTGAAATGAGCCCGGGTTGTAAAGTAGTTCGCTGCGGTGGAAGACGGAAAGATGGCCGCGATGGAGGATGGAAAACGGGTTCGCCGCGGTGGAAGGCGGGAAGCGGTTCGCCGAGGTGTAAGACGAGAAACATCTCGCCGCGGTGCAGTACGGGAAGCGTCAATCATCTGTACGCTGGTAGAAAAAAGGAAGCCACCCGTATTAAAGTTGGTAAACCATATCTTCAAAGATATGGTACACATTATGTTACAATACTTTTAAATTTGATGGTTGATGTTTGTCTTCTTAGTAGCACAATTTGAGTACTCTTTAGTAAGTTCCATGGATTCAAAACATAGGCACTGGAATCTTAAGGCCAAGATCTTTTGTTGGTGTTGTTAACGGTTTTAGAGGTTTATATCATGTGACAATTTTTACTATTTCAAACAAAAAAACGCAAGAAAAACACAAACATGAATTAATCCAATTTTGAGGTAAAACTGTGTTGTGGCGATGACGGGAATCTGAACACCACAATTAATTTAAAATCAGTGAAATCATGGAAAAGCTACTGTCCTGGCCAACCATTGATCTTTCTCAAAAAAGCGACAGGGATATCATTTTCATAGCAAGTAAGCTGTAAATTAACATCAACAAATGAGCATCGCACGCGGACACTGACACCCGTGTCAATATTAACACCCATAATCAATATATTAACGCCCAATTAGGCGGCGGATGAATATGAGATGAGACGGGCGTCATCGTCTGCTGAATAGTGATATTTTTCTGTAGCCCCTAAATAGTTGCTAATGGTGTAGTGGGGATGTCGTCTTAGATTTATGCACTTTTATATTTTGTCGAATGGTTTGTCTTGTCTCGCTGACATTTGTTAGTACCAATTACCGTTACACGTCCTAAAATACACTTTTCACAGTTGTGAAATTTTTATCAGTTTCGATATATTTTATCAGCAATCTTTACATGTTACATTATTAATCACTGTAAAGTAATAAATTAAATTAATCTATCCGCCTTTATTTAAATAAGACTGTGCCTTTGACTTGCCGTGGATTTTTGTTTTGTACTCTACAAGGGGATTTCATACGCTTTAACTCTACGCAATCTTCTGATGTATTTTGATGAAATTTCATTAAAGTCAGACCCCGATAATGCAACTCTCTGCTTCCATATATAATACGCAGAGCGGTCACGGAGTGTCTAAATTCAATTTGATTGATTAGATTTTATATATGGTTACATGTTAGTGTAGCATTTGAACACACACACACACGCACACGCACTCACCACACGCACGCGCACACGCAGGGTGCAGAATAACAGTGACAATTTGTATGGATGCCGGAAGGCACACAGTACTGGTTCTACCCAGAAAAAGTGGGTGGTCTGCCTCCACCACTAAAAAATCCACCGTCATATATAGCCTAAAATGTGCTGAAAATGAGGCAACATTAATTCCCATTTTAATGAAGTTGTTGTTGAGTAATAGACGATATACTCTCCGCGTCTGTGGGCTGTTAGAACAACGTGTTCTAAAGATAGATGCATGGTACATGTGCCAAATGTGTTCTAAAGATAGATGCATGGTACATGTGCCAAAAGTGTTCTAAAGATAGATGCATGGTACATGTGCCAAAGGTGTTCTAAAAATAGATGCATGGTACATGTGCCATAAGTGTTCTAAAGAAAGATGCATGGTACATGTGCCAAAGGTGTTCTAAAGATAGATGCATGGTACATGTGCCAAAAGTGTTTTAAAAGTTTTAAAAGACTGATCAAGAATGAGACTGGAATAAGACGCCTGATCATAGACATGACCCTGGGAGGAATCGTAAACTAGTGATACAGACAATAAGGTGATGTTGCCACTTATATAGTATTATAGAATTTCCGCTATATAATGTATGTACAATATACTGCTGTTAATCGAATGGTACATGGCTAGTAAGATCTTTCCTTTCGGAAAAATACTAAAACAACACGTAACACAGCAAATAGTATTCCTGCAAAGTTTCATTATTGAGCGCAAACTTAAAATTTTGCAATCTCTTTACGTTAAATACGGTACTGAACTGGGTAAATTTTTCAAAGAGGAACTTCAACTTTTATGAATTTCTTGTTACAACGTGCACTGTGATTAAAAGGTCTACAACATCACAGTTTTGTTTTTTCTCTAACTGCAACTTTGTTTTACAAAACGCTCGGTATTTCCTTGGAATATATATGGAATTAAGTGTGCAGTACATACAATATATAACGGAAATTCCCGTGTCGAGTTTCTTTTTCCTTTTAGTATATATAAATCATATTTACTACTAATTTTCCCTTACAATGCACATAAACAAATCACAAATAATTATCCGAGCTCGTGCCGGGCAAATAATTTAACAGAAAGTACCCGCCCCCACCCGTACCCCCGGGTATTTAAGAGGCGACCAATTTTACCGAATGACATCTGAGGTGATGCCTTGGTGTTATAGTTAGCACCTCTGTTTAATAAACAAGGATCGACTTCGGGTTGAATATCGGAATATTTAGAAAAGTATATGCTAGAGAGACTATAAGCCTTCGAATTACACGCTTGACATAATGTATTTGGCCAAAATGCCTCTGTGCAAAGTCAGAGTGCTACTAAACTATCTAGTTTGCATTACAAAATGTACACACCGTACGAGGTAGTATGTTGTATTTTGCCCTGTTAATCAAGTCCACTTTTCCATTCTGAATGTGTCATTTACAGGTGCATTTTTTGTGAACTGTAATACTGTCCTTTGACCTGTTTTATGTTGTGGGGGTGGGGGTGGGGTGGGGGTGGGGTGTTGGGGTGTGGGTCTTTTATTCCAGACACACCCCTCTTCAACACATATTTCGGTGTCAGTTCGTCTAATCGTCTAATCGCTGTTCATCCAATCTGTCTGCTAGATGTTAGGTCACAGGCAAGGGTGCTATGTAGTGAGACCGTAAATACCCGTTCTCGACTAGATGTATCGATAGTCTCTTTATAGGTCACGCTATTCATTATAAAGACGGTTAATAGTAAAGTATTTATGATTCGTTTGTTTGTTTGAATGGTGCTTTACGTCATTTTAGCACATTTTAGGCCATATATGACGGTCGATATTGTTGTTTGTCGACGAGGCAGACCATCCCATGTTTCCTGAGTAGAATCAGTACTATATACCTCCCGTCATCCGTAAGAAACGACACTTTCTCACCTTACTTGACAAGTCGAGCTCCCAGTGGGATGCGAACCCGCAGCGGTGGGAGTCGAGCTGAGAGTCGAGGGAGTCCAGGGAGTCGAGGTGAGAGTCGAGGTGAGAGTCGAGAACAAATCTTCATGAATAATTAGTCAAGTTTTTAAAAACCTGAGGTAACTGTTTGGTTAAAAATGTTGGTAAACACTAAGAAATTGTGGATAATAAATATTTTATTCAGCAAAATTCCAAAAGGTCATAAGACCGACGAGGATACAAAACATATATACAAGGTTGACAGCATTTATGTGTACTTATGCAAAAGTACTAGTGTTTTAACATCAACACGAAATGTGATTATAAAGCTTTTAAAAGTAACAATACAAGAAATAGTTTCAATAATGTATGCTATTGTTATTATTAATACATTGTAAACAGTTTTTAATCGCATAATATATGCGGAGAAGATGACAGTCATTTACCTAAATAACTTTAGTTCACGTTTTATAGAAAATATCAAATACACTTTAATAATAACATTTGAAATCTTTGTTAAAAACAGAACAAAACAAAATCAACTTTAAGTTAACTGGTCTAAATATTAAAGAGTAAGTTTCATACATTTTAATAATAAAATGTGTTTTGTACACTAATTACTGTTATCTAACACATTTAGCCCTGTTATGTCAAAGGCTTTAAAAACAAAGACAATGAGATTTTTTCTCTCCAATAATACTTCTTCATAACTCATTATATAATGAACATTCAATAACAAAGTGATACTCATCTTCTAGTTTTGCACATATGATACATCGGCATATGCCATCTTCCAGCTTCTATTTGTAAGTTATGAGATGATAGTCTTAGTCTTGATAATGCATTTCTATACTTTGGTATATTTAAAACATATAAGTAAGGTTTCATAACATAGTTATCTACTATCAATGTGTAAAAATTAGCTCTGCTTGAATTTTCCAAACGGGAATGCATATCTTGAATACAGTTATCCTGTAATCGTTGTTTAACACCGTAAAGAAATAAAATGAGGCTAATACATTTTATAATAAAGTGACATAGTTCTTCTTATTTGGATGTAACTCAGCATCACGTCTCATCAGATTATAAACATGTTTTACAAATTTATTTTGATGACATCTAATAATTTTTAACCAATATTTCAAAATATTTAAATACCTTTGATTAATTAGATTATTTCTTCATAGGTCTCCATATACAAAATTATATTGTGTGGACAACAATCGTCTTCTTGCAAATCAAGTATAAGTTGTAATTTTGACTTGCGATTAATCGATTTGGCAGCGTGTGTGTATTTCTAAGGATTATAGTCCCTCCACCTACGACAGGCGGCCTATCCGACGATTATAGGCACAATGTCTGGACTTTTATCTGTATGTTGTTGTGTGATGTGATGATGTGTCTGCTTGAAGTAGCCAACTCAATGGTTTCTTTATAGTGCTGCCACACTGGAATACCACGCCGTTGTAGACATGATACCCCCACCCACCCAGTCACATTATTCGGACACTGGTCAATCAGTCGTAGCACTACCCATTATTTTCTCGTCAGGCAAGGGTTACAAGTGACTACTCCATTTTTAAAGTCTTTGGTATGACGCGGTCAGGGATCCACTAATTTCCATATGTTTCTCCTGATACAGCACACAATCAATTCTGATTACACGACCGCCTCGTTTCCGAGGAAAGGTTGTATTACAGATTCACACATACCTTCAGCAAGGTCCTTAACGTGCACCTTGTATGACTCTCTCTGAACACGGAACCGACGGCTTTATATCCCCTCTGAAGGCTGTCAAACGTTTACAGTATCTTGCCCGGATAAGAGTTCGTTTGAAAAACCCAAGACATGACCCCACCGGGATTCCATCCCAGTCTACTGTATCGAGAGGCCAGTATGCTACTAGGCCACCGCAGCTCCATGGTATTTGTATGTAATGTGTGAAAGGGAACAACTCATGGTGTCAGACCCGTGAAATTAAGCCCATTAAACATTAAGCTATTGGGAAACTTTTAATTTTTCCATTTTTAGCATCCTACGACCCCGAAGCACTTCCTGACTGGTCTGACACCCTAAACTACATATACTGAAACGCTTAAGAAACGCAACACGGGAATTTCGCTATATACTGTATGTAGCTTCCGCTATATATTGTATGTAGCACTGTCAATCGAATGGTACATGGCTCCGTAAGATCTTTCCTTTCGGAAAAAAACACTAAACAGCCACAAGCTCCACAACATTCCTTCACTTTAATTCTGTGAATCAAACACATTTGGCTCGCCAACTGTTCCATATCTAGAAAGAAAAAAACAAACAAAAAACATGAAACACATTTGGCTCTCTAACTGTCCAATATCTAGAAAAAAAAATAACAGCACAAAAACACCGATTCTGTTTTTCAGTATTTCGCGTCATTCATTCACACTATGCGTATTTTGAAATAAACATATGTCAAAACCGCATCTCTTCCTACCCTCTGTGCTCATACACTCCCAGGACATAGTCCTGACAAACACAGTAAAACGCTTGCTATTCGTGATGACAACAGACATAACACTTGATTTGTAGATTTAACTATAACATAAAAAACAATCTTGGAAAAACACATGCAAATTGGAAACTTTTGATTTTTCAATTTTTAGCATCCTACGACCCCGAAGCACTTCCTGACTGGTCTGACACCCTATATTATATGAACATAAAACATAGGTATACTACCACTAGATCTTCACTACTCTAGATAAGAAACAAAACAACTGGAATGATAGTCAGATGATAAGGCCTGTGACACCTGTCAGGACAGGCAGTGGACATATTCTTGCCCGGGAACTACAGGGGCCTGCCAGTACAGTGGCCATATTCTTGCCCGGGAACCACACGGACCTGCAAGAACAGGCGCTGACCATAATCTTACTCGAGAACCACACGGGACTGCCAGGACAGACAGTGACCATATTCTTGTCCGAGAACAACACGAATTGGTCATATTTTTCACGGGAACCACACGGGCCTGACAGGTAGGCAGTTGACATACCCTTTCCGGGAACCACACGGGACTGGCAGTGACCATATTCTCGCTCGGGAACCACACGGGCCTGCCAGAACAGGCAGTGGCCATATTCTCGCTCGGAAACCACATGGGCCTGCAAGGAAAGGCAGTTGGTATATTCTCGCTCGGAAACTACACGGGCCTGCTAGGAGAGGCAGTGGCCATATTCTTGCCCGGGAACCACACGGGCCTGCCAGGACAGGCAGTGGCCATATTCTTGCCCCGGAACTACACGGACATGTCCAGACAGGCAATAGTCATATTCTTGCCCGGGCACCACACTAGCCTCCTCTGTTCTTGCACAGGATTCACACGGGCTAATCCGATAAGGTAGATACGGAAAGGTCATAGATAGTTGAGTACACTATATTAATAGTCAAATACTGTTTACAGCAGTTTCGATACTGTTGGTTTTTTTTACTGAAAAAAAACAACAACAACCTGTGATAAGGAAAATATTTCAGCCGATATTTATGTTTATATGACCATGTCTTGTTAATTATTTCTAACTTTACATAAGCCCCCACCTGCATGCTATCTTCATTGACAGTTTATCTTCCACCTGCGTGCCTGGAACCTATTCAGTTATGATCCGGGGCAGTTTACCTTCCATTTGAAGCTATCAGTCCAAGAACGGAATGTTTGGCGATACCGGGAAATCGTATCGCTCAAAAAAGCCACCAATTGATTGATAATACCTTTTCAATATCGGCTGCTTGTTTATTCTGAGACTTAATCAAATATGCTCTTCGTCGCGAACTCAATATAGATGCTTCTTTGAGAATGAAGAATATACCAATTTGCATTAAATTGGATGCTTAATTGATGTGAAGAGAAACGGGTTGTTTGCTCTCGTTGGGAAGAAACCAGTTGGGAAAGTGATTCAATATTTATTAATTGAAAGGAGGGTTAATTGATAGCGGTATGAAAATCCAGCCACCTGAAGTCGAATAGAGTGGATAACATTACAGTTTACGATTTTAGAAGTGCATTTTTATTAACATGTAACGGCTGAATATCGGCAGGGTCTGGGTACTTGGTTTTATATCGCTTTTGTTGCTGAACCTGAGGGCTGTATTAGGTATCATATCTGGTATGGAGTATGAGTCGCCTCTTGACAATAGTTTGGTTAGTTGTTTGTAATTCTTCAGCACATTTTAGGCTATGTATGACGGTCAATTTTTAGTGGCGGAGGCAGACCCCTCACTTATTCCTGGGTAGAACCAGTACTGAATAACTCCCGCCATCTGTAAGAATCGACACTCTTACTAGTCGAGCTCTCAGTGGGATTCGAACCCGCAGCTGTGAGAGGCGAGAATGTTTCAAACGCAGTCACTTTAACCTTTCGACCATGAAGGCACTTTCTCTTGACAATAGTCCAGCGTAAGCAAATATATCGTTATCGTGAATTGACTTATGGTAACTAGTGCAACTAAAATGTCACCGAGTATATTAATATTATTGTATACTTTCATATTGTCCCGTTTAGTTTGCATTGAGCTAAGTGTGCAATATTCTACGATATTGCACACATTGATATTGCACGGGAACTTTTGCTCGTGCTTGCTAAGAGTCGCGAAATAGAAATAAGGAACTACTTTCAAATAAAAATAACGGAATCCTTCCTATAGTGTCAACAAAAAAATACGTGTTTTTTTTCAACCTTTTATGGCAAAAATTGATAAAATAATTGAAATGGTTTTTAACGTTATCGAATGGTAAACAAACTTTAGAAAATCGCTTGATGTTTTTAATGACGTCATCCGACGTCGATGTCGTTTTCGCGCAAAATAATCATTCACACACAATGAAACTGAATGACAAGATAGGAATTCCATCAAAAGCTATAAAATAACACAAATACAATGAAAACTAATATTCATACAATTAACATTGATGGAAAACAATATGAAAGTATACAATAAAAAGATTATTGAATTTGTATGGCTAAATATTACTTGGAACTCGTTGTTTTGGGCTTAGGACGACTCGCAAGCTCGTCGTCCAAGCTCGTCGTCCTTTGCCAAAACAACTCGTTCCAAGTAATATATAGCCATACAAATTCAATAACCTATAGTATACTACACACCAGTAATATATACTATATTGATATACACCAGTAATATATACTGCATTGATATACACCAGTAATTATACTCCAGTAATATATACTATATTGATATACACCAGTAATGTATACTATATTGTTATACACCAGTAATATATACTATGTTGATATATAACAGTAATATATACTATATTGATATAAACCAGTAATATATACTATATTGATATAAACCAGTAATATATACTATATTGATATACACCAGTAATATATATTATATTGATATAAACCAGTAATATATACTATTTTGATATACACCAGTAATATATACTTAAGAAATAGAACATCTTTTACTGTGAATTATCGTTTAATATATCACGGTTTGGAGTTCAATTGTAAACAATAATTTCACGAGCCCGAATGTGAAAATAACGCACACATCTGAAATCTTTCGCATTGCTTTGCTTACTCGCCTAACGTTGCATACGTTACAATGCGCAATGCGCAATGCGCATTCTCCTAACGTTGCACAAAATACAGTGATATATCGTTCAATATAACGAGATATTTCAAACTAGGCTATATAGTGCGGGTGTATTAGAATATATTGATATACACCAGTAATATATACTATATTGATTATATTGATATACACAAGTAATATATACTATATTGATATACAACAGTAATATATACTATATCGATATACACCAGTAATATATACTATATTGATATACAACAGTAATATATACTATATCGATATACACCAGTAATATATACTATATCGATATACACAAGTAGTATATACTATATCGATATACACCAGTAATATATTCTATATCGATATACACCAGAAATATATACAATGTTGATATACACCAGTAATATATACTACATTGATATACACCAGTAATATATACTATATCGATATACACCAGTAATATATACTATATCGATATACACCAGTAATATATACTATATCGATATACACCAGTAGTATATACTATATCGATATACACCAGTAATATATACTATATCGATATACACCAGTAATATATACAATGTTGATATACACCAGTAATATATACTACATTGATATACACCAGTAATATATACTATATTAATATACACCAGTAATATATACTATATCGATATACACCAGTAATATATACAATGTTGATATACACCAGTAATATATACTACATTGATATACACCAGTAATATATACTATATTGATATACACCAGTAATATATACTATATTGATATACACCAGTAATATATACTATATTGTTATACAAAGTAATATATACTATATTGATATACACCCGTAATATATACTATATTGATATACACCAGTAATATATACACCAGTAATATATACTGTATTGATATACACCAGTAATATATACTGTATTGATATACACCAGTAATATATACTACATTGATATACACCAGTAATATATACTATATTGATATACACCAGTAATATATACATATACTATATTGATATACACCAGTAATATATACTATATCGTTATACACCAGTAATATATACTATATTGATATACACCAGTAATATATACTATATCGATATACACCCGTAATATATACTGTATCGATATACACCAGTAATATATACTGTATCGATATACACCAGTAATATATACTGTATTGATATGCACCAATAATATATACTGTATTGATATGCACCAGTAATGTATACTGTATTGATATACACCAGTAATATATATTATATTGATATACACCAGTAATATATATTAAATTGATATGCACCAGTAATATATACTATATTGATATACACCAGTATTATATACTTTATTGATATACACCAGTAATATATACTATATTGATATACACCAGTAATATATACTATATTGATATGCACCAGTAATATATACTATATTGATATGCACCAGTAATATATACTATATTGATATACACCAGTATTATATACTTTATTGATATACACAAGTAATATATACTTTATTGATATACACCAGTAATATATACTATATTGATATACACTAGTAATATATATTATATTGATATGCACCAGTAATATATACTATATTGATATGCACCAGTAATATATACTATATTGATATGCACCAGTAATATATACTATATTGTTATACACCAGTAATATATACTATATTGATATACACCCGTAATATATACTGTATTGATATACACCAGTAATATATACTGTATTGATATACACCAGTAATATAGACTGTATCGATATACACCAGTAATATAGACTGTATCGATATACACCAGTCATATATACTGTATTGATATACACCCGTTATATATACTGTATTGATATACACCAGTAATATATACTGTATTGATATACACCCGTAATATATACTGTATTGATATACACCAGTAATATATACTGTATTGAAATACACCAGTAATATAGGCTGTATTGATATACACCAGTAATATATACTGTATTGATATACACCAGTAATATATACTGTATTGATATGCACCAATAATATATACTTTATTGATATACACCAGTAATATATACTGTATTGATATACACCAGTAATATATACTATATTAATATGCACCAGTAATATATACTATATTGTTATACACCAGTAATATATAATATATTGATATGCACCAGTAATATATACTTTATTGATATGCACCAGTAATATATACTATATTGATATGCACAAGTAATATATACTATATTATTGTATACTTTCATATTGTCCCGTTTAGTTTGCATTGAGCTAAGCGTGCAATATTCTACGATATTGCACGCATTCATATTGCACGGGAACTTTTGCTCGTGCTTGCTAAGAGCCGCGAAACTGAAATAAGGAACTACTTTCAAATAAAAATAACGGAATCCTTCCTATAGTGTCAACAAAAAATACGAGTTTTTTTTCAACCTTTTATGGCAAATATTGATAAAATAATTCAAATGGTCACTCACCCACTGTTTTTAACGTTATCGAATGGTAAACAAACTTCAGAAAATCGCTTGTTGTTTTTAAAGACGTCATCCGACGTCGACGTCGTTTTCGCGCAAAATAATCATCCACACAAAATGAAACTGAATGGCAAGATAGGAATTCCATCAAAAGCTATAAAAATAACACAAATGCAATGAAAAGTAATAGTCATACAATTAACATTGATCAAAATCAATATGAAAGTATACAATAAAAAGGTTATTGAATTTGTATGGCTAAATATTACTTGGAACTCGTTGTTTTGGCGCAGGACGACTCGCAAGCTCGTCGTCCTTTGCCAAAACAACTCGTTCCAAGTAATATTTAGCCATACAAATGCAATAACCTATATTGTTATACACCCGTAATATATACTGTATTGATATACACCAGTAATATAGACTGTATCGATATACACCAGTAATATAGACTGTATCAATATACACCAGTCATATATACTGTATTGATATACACCCGTTATATATACTATATTGATATACACCAGTAATATATACTGTATTGATATACACCCGTAATATATACTGTATTGATATACACCCGTAATATATACTGTATTGATATACACCAGTAATATATACTGTATTGAAATACACCAGTAATATAGACTGTATTGATATACACCAGTAATATATACTGTATTGATATGCACCAATAATATATACTTTATTGATATACACCAGTAATATATACTGTATTGATATGCACCAGTAATATATACTTTATTGATATACACCAGTAATATATACTTTATTGATATACACCAGTAATATATACTTTATTGATATACACCAGTAATATATACACCAGTAATATATACTGTATTGATATACACCAGTAATATATACTTTATTGATATACACCAGTAATATATACACCAGTAATATATACTTTATTGATATACACCAGTAATATATACTTTATTGATATACACCAGTAATATATACACCAGTAATATATACTGTATTGATATACACCAGTAATATATACTTTATTGATATACACCAGTAATATATACTTTATTGATATACACCAGTAATATATACTTTATTGATATACACCAGTAATATATACTATATTGATATGCACCAGTAATATATACTGTATTGATATACACCAGTAATATATACTTTATTGATATACACCAGTAATATATACTTTATTGATATACACCAGTAATATATACTGTATTGATATACATTAGTAATATATACTGTATTGATATACATTAGTAATATATACTGTATTGATATACACCAGTAATATATACTTTATTGATATACACCAGTAATATATACTATATTGATATACACCAGTAATATATATTATATTGATATACACCAGTAATATATACTATATTGATATACCATGGTTATAACGCTAATCAGTTATTTTACATACGCGAGATAACTTTTTTTATTCTAAATGTTAGAAAATAAGAACTTATAAATAAGAATAGAAATATGCAAAAGACATACATTTTTAGGTAAACGGTCCTTTTTCTTATATGAATTGGGATTTTAAATTTGACACATTTCCATTAAGGGGAAATAAAAAAGAAACGCGACACGGGAATTTCCACTATATATTGTATATACTGTACACTTAATGCCATATTCCAAGTAAGTTAGAGATATATGACACAACTGTGATGTTGTAGTTTTAATCACGGTACACGTTGTAACAAGAAATTCATAAATGTTGAGTTCCTCTCTGAAAAATTAAGGCCATTTAACGTAAAGAGTTTGCAAAATGTTGTATCCTAAGTTTGCTCACGATGCTTGAGGCAAACGAATACTCTGTCGATAATGAAACTTTGCAGGAATACTGTTTGATTTGTTACGTGTTGTTTTAGTCTTTTTTCCGAAAGGAAAGATCTTACGTAGCCATTTACCATTCGATTAACAGCAGCATATTGTACATACAAAATATAGCGGAAATTCCGTGTGGCGTTTCTTTTTCCTTTCAGTATATTATCGATTGGAAGCATTATGCAAACCGAACCATCAGTATATTATTATTATTATACCATATTTATATAGCACTTTTATCATACACAGTATGTTCAAAAGTGCTTAACAAACATAAAATTTAAGATATTTATAATAGTTATAAAAAGGTAAAAAAGTAATAAGACACATACAAAGAAAATATTAAACAAAATGGTAAAACAGGACTTTAAATAGCTGTTTATTTAAGAAATTATATGAGCTAATAAATGAAGGCATTTACAATTAAAATTAGTAAACTATAAGACATTTTTCATTATCCGAAATCAACATAAAAAAGGAGAAACATTAAAATTAAAACAATTTGGTTGAAAAATTATGATAAAAACAACATAAGAATACGTAAAAATGTTTAATGCTTTTAAATGCAACAATTTCCTATTATATGTATAATAGTTTACTTTAACAAATTAATTGCCGTACATTCGGATAAATAAATGTGTTTTCAGCGATTTCTTGAAGGAAGACAGTCTTTGATTCCGGCAGGGAGTGCATTCCATAGCGTCGGCGCAGCAATCACAAAGTATCGGTCACCGTATGTCACAGTATGACATCTTGGTACCACTAGTGGTACAGAGTCATTTTGGGACCTTAAGGTTCTACGCGGAACATACACCTGTAACATGTGTCTGATGTAAGCTGGCGATTCACAGTGTAAGGCTTTATATGTATGTATCAGTACTTCAGATGGGGATTAAAACGGAAGTATGCTCGCTAAAATATCCGGTGCAAATACAGCAAGGCTAAACACAGACCTAATAACAAAAAAGTATTGTTATGTCTGTGGGCTAAATAAACGTAAACAATACAAAGGACTGGACATGATTATTGTTAGGTATTTATCTTTTCCATAATTAGAAACAGTCGTTTACCTACTGCATCCCGGCTGAAATGTATTTTACTAAAACAAAACAAATCTTCACACTTTTATTTGGTTTTTCATGGATACTTATGGAAGCCCGTTTACAATATTTCATTTCTGCTTTTAAAACGGGGAACAAACACATTAGTTTGCTTTTTACAAACACGGTTTAAGTAATCTCTTCTTGGATTTAAACCGCAATACGAAATACAAACCCGTGTTTTAGCGAAATACGGGTACAATTGCCAATTTTCAGCTTTTGAAATACAATCCGCCCGTGAATAAATAGAGTCCTCCTTGGCATGGACCAGAGAAACAGCGATCTGAACAACTCTGACACTCATCGTGATGTCTTTAACATATTAATAACTTTTCGAGTTATTGTTAACCCTTCCCGCAGTGCTGCGATATCAACTTCAATTATTCGTCGGTTGAAAATTTACGATATTGGATCATAAAGGTATTATCTAATCAGTAAATTTGTTAAAAGAGATTTACTTAAATGTGAAGGGTCTCTGACTGTGTGTAAGGTAAATTGACAGGTGAGAACAACCCATATCAACCCCATATCACGAATAAGAGTTTGTTTGTTGTTATTTAATGGCGCGTGCGTGTGCTCGCGCCATTTAAGAGTCAGTAAACACTATCGATCCTTAGATACGGATGGCCGCCATTTTGATGTTGCATATCGCATCCGGGTATTTTTAAACCTTTTATTTGTATTTATTGTTTTTTCACTGCGTGCTTTGGCCGCGTAGCGTAACGTTTTTCTCCTTCCTTTCGGTCGTGCTTTGATAGCCATCTTGTTCAAGTCATTAAGATATTCATATGCTTTTTTTTTCTCCAGCAGAATTCGTATTCATATGGATTTAATAAGGAGACGGAGACGCAAAAACAATTGCAAATTGAAACTTGTTCATAGCTTTTGTCTAAATTACAACTTGTAGCATATTTTATTGATGCGTAATGAGGGTATTTAATTATTC
>JAWPHD010022159.1:0-26012 GCA_037043455.1 Cyrtodaria siliqua
TATATTCAGTTCTTACACATATATATTCCGTTCTTACGCATATATATTCCGTTCTTACGCATATATATTCCGTTCTTACGCATATATATTCAGTTCTTACACATATATATTCAGTTCTTACACATATATATTCAGTCCTTACACATATATATTCAGTTCTTACACATATATATTCCATTCTTACGCATATATATTCAGTTCTAACACATATATATTCAGTTCTTACACATATATATTCAGTTGTTACAAATATTTATTCCTTTCTTACGCATATATATTCCGTTCTTACACATATATATTCAGTTCTTACGCATATATATTCCGTTTTTACGCATATATATTCATTTCTTACACATATATATTCCATTCTTACGCATATATATTCCGTTCTTACGCATATATATTCCGTTCTTACGCATATATATTCCGTTCTCACGCATATATATTCATTTCTCAGACATATATATTCAGTTCTTACACATATATATTCAGTTCTTACACATATATATTCAGTTCTTACACATATATATTCAGTTCTTACACATATATAATCCATTCTTACGCATAGATATTCCTTTCTTACACACATATATTCAGTTCTTACACATATATATTCCGTTCTTACGCATATATATTCCGTTCTTACGCATATATATTCCGTTCTTACGCATATATATTCAGTTCTTACACATATATATTCAGTTCTTACACATATATATTCAGTCCTTACACATATATATTCAGTTCTTACACATATATATTCCATTCTTACGCATATATATTCAGTTCTTACACATATATATTCCGTTTTTACGCATTTATATTCCGTTCTTACGCATATATATTCCGTTCTTACGCATATATATTCCGTTCTTACGCATATAAATTCCGTTCTTACGCATATATATTAAGTTCTTACACATATATAATCCATTCTTACGCATATATATTCCGTTCTTACACATATATATTCAGTTCTTACACATATATATTCCGTTCTTACGCATATATATTCCGTTCTTACGCATATATATTCCGTTCTTACGCATATAAATTCCGTTCTTACGCATATATATTCAGTTCTTACACATATATAATCCATTCTTACGCATATATATTCCGTTCTTACGCATATATATTCAGTTCTTACACATATATATTCAGTCCTTACACATATATATTCAGTTCTTACACATATATATTCAATTCTTACGCATATATATTCAGTTCTTACGCATATATATTCCGTTCTTACGCATATATATTCCGTTCTTACGGATATATATTCCGTTCTTACGCATATATATTCCGTTCTTACGCATATATATTCAGTTCTTACTCATATATATTCAGTTCTTACACATATATATTCAGTTCTTACACATGTATATTCAGTTCTTACACATATATATTCAGTTCTTACACATATATATTCAGTTCTTACACATATATATTCAGTTCTTACACATATATATTCAGTTCTTACGCATATATATTCCGTTCTTAAGCATATATATTCCGTTCTTGCGCATATATATTCCGTTCTTACGCATATATATTCAGTTCTTAGGCATATATATTCCGTTCTTATGCATATATATTCAGTTCTTACACATATATATTCCGTTCTTACACATATATATTCAGATCTTACACATATATATTCAGTTCTTACACATATATATTCAGTTCTTACACATATATATTCAGTTCTTACACATACATTCAGTTCTTACAAATATATACCGTTCTTACTCATATATATTCAGTTCTTACGCATATATTCAGTTCTTACGCATATTTATTCAGTTCTTACACATATATATTCAGTTCTTACGCATATATATTCAGTTCTTACACATATATACTCAGTTCTTACGCATATATATTCCGTTCTTACGCATATATTTTCAGTTCTTAGGCATATATATTCCTTTCTTACGCATATATATTCAGTTCTTACACATATATACTCCGTTCTTACGCATATATATTCCGTTATTACGCATATATATTCCGTTCTTACGCATATATATTTCGTTCTTACACATATATATTCAGATCTTACACATATATATTCAGTTCTTACACATATATATTCAGTTCCTACGCATATATATTCCGTTCTTACGCATATATATTCCGTCCTTACGCATATATATTCAGTTCTTAGGCATATATATTCCGTTCTTATGCATATATATTCAGTTCTTACACATATATATTCCTTTCTTACACATATATTCAGTTCTTACACATATATATTCAGTTCTTACACATATATATTCAGTTCTGACACATATTTATTCAGTTCTTACACATATATATTCAGTTCTTACAAATATATATTCAGTTCATACACATATATATTCAATTATTACGCATATATATTCAGTTCTTACACATATATACTCAGTTCTTACGCATATATATTCTGTTCTTACACATATATATTCAGTTCTTACTCATATATATTCAGCTCTTACACATATATATTCAGTTCTTACACTTATATATTCCGTTCTTACGCATATATATTCCGTTCTTACGCATATATATTCAGTTCTTACACATATATATTCAGTTCTTACACATATATATTCAGTTCTTACACGTACATATTCCATTCTTACGCATATATATTCCGTTCTTACGCATATATATTCAGTTCTGAGGCATATATATTCCGTTCTTACGCATATATATTCAGTTCTTACACATATACATTCAGTTCTTACACATATATTCAGTTCTTACACATATATATTCAGTTCTTACACATATATATACAATTCTTAGGCATATATATTCAGTTCATACACTTATATTTTCAGTTCTAAAGCATATATATTCAGTTCTTACACATATATATATTCAGTTCTTACACATATATTCCGTTCTTACGCATATATATTCAGTTCTTACACATATATATTCAGTTCTTACACATATATATTCAGTACTTACGCATATATATTCCGTTCTTACGCATATATATTCCGTTCTTACTCATATATATTCAGTTCTTACACATATATATTCAGTTCTTACACATGTATATTCAGTTCTTACACATATATATTCAGTACTTACACATATATATTCAGTTCTTACACATATATATTCAGTTCTTACACATATATATTCAGTTCTTATGCATATATATTCCGTTCTTACGCATATATATTCCGTTCTTGCGCATATATATTCCGTTCTTACGCATATATATTCAGTTCTTAGGCATATATATTCCGTTCTTATGCATATATATTCAGTTCTTACACATATATATTCCGTTCTTACACATATATATTCAGATCTTACACATATATATTCAGTTCTTACACATATATATTCAGTTCTTACACATACATATTCAGTTCTTACAAATATATATTCCGTTCTTACTCATATATATTCAGTTCTTACGCATATATTCAGTTCTTACGCATATTTATTCAGTTCTTACACATATATATTCAGTTCTTACACATATATATTCAGTTCTTACACATATATACTCAGTTCTTACGCATATATATTCCGTTCTTACGCATATATTTTCAGTTCTTAGGCATATATATTCCGTTCTTACGCATATATATTCAGTTCTTAAACATATGTACTCCGTTCTTACGCATATATATTCCGTTATTACGCATATATATTCCGTTCTTACGCATATATATTCCGTTCTTACACATATATATTCAGATCTTACACATATATATTCAGTTCTTACACATATATATTCAGTTCCTACGCATATATATTCCGTTCTTACTCATATATATTCCGTCCTGATGCATATATATTCAGTTCTTAGGCATATATATTCCGTTCTTATGCATATATATTCAGTTCTTACACATATATATTCCTTTCTTACACATATATTCAGTTCTTACACATATATATTCAGTTCTTACACATATATATTCAGTTCTTACACATATATATTATATATTCAGTTCTTACACATATATATTCAGTTCTTACAAATATATATTCAGTTCTTACACATATATATTCAATTATTACGCATATATATTCAGTTCTTACACATATATACTCAGTTCTTACGCATATATATTCTGTTCTTACACATATATATTCAGTTCTTAAGCATATATATTCAGCTCTTACACATATATATTCAGTTCTTACACTTATATATTCCGTTCTTACGCATATATATTCCGTTCTTACGCATATATATTCAGTTCTTACTCATATATATTCAGTTCTTACACATATATATTCAGTTCTTACACGTATATATTCCATTCTTACGCATATATATTCCGTTCTTACGCATATATATTCAGTTCTGAGGCATATATATTCCGTTCTTACGCATATATATTCAGTTCTTACACATATATATTCAGTTCTTACACATATATTCAGTTCTTACACATATATATTCAGTTCTTACACATATATATTCAGTTCTTACGCATATATATTCAGTTCATACACATATATTTTCAGTTCTAAAGCATATATATTCAGTTCTTACACATATATATTCAGTTCTTACACATATATTCCGTTCTTACGCATATATATTCAGTTCTTACACATATATATTCAGTTCTTACACATATATATTCAGTACTTACGCATATATATTCCGTTCTTACGCATATATATTCAGTTCTTACTCATATATATTCAGTTCTTACACATATATATTCAGTTCTTACACATGTATATTCAGTTCTTACACATATATATTCAGTCCTTACACATATATATTCAGTTCTTACACATATATATTCAGTTCTTACACATATATATTCAGTTCTTACGCATATATATTCCGTTCTTACGCATATATATTCCGTTCTTGCGCATATATATTCCGTTCTTACGCACATATATTCAGTTCTTAGGCATATATATTCCGTTCTTATGCATATATATTCAGTTCTTACACATATATATTCCGTTCTTACACATATATATTCAGATCTTACACATATATATTCAGTTCTTACACATATATATTCAGTTCTTACACATATATATTCAGTTCTTACGCATATATATTCCGTTCTTACGCATATATTTTCAGTTCTTAGGCATATATATTCCGTTCTTACGCATATATATTCAGTTCTTACACATATATACTCCGTTCTTACGCATATATATTCCGTTATTACGCATATATATTCCGTTCTTACGCATATATATTCCGTTCTTACACATATATATTCAGATCTTACACATATATATTGAGTTCTTACACATATATATTCAGTTCATTCACATATAGTTTCAGTTCTAACGCATATATATTCAGTTCTTACACATATATATTCCATTCTTACGCATATATATTCAGTTCTTACACATATATATTCCGTTCTTACACATATATATTCCGTTTTTACGCATATATATTCCGTTCTTACGCATATATATTCCGTTCTTACGCATACATATTCCGTTCTTACGCATATATATTCCGTTCTTACGCATATATATTCCGTTCTTACGCATATATATTCCGTTCTTACGCATATATATTCAGTTCTAACGCATATATATTCAGTTCTTATACATATATATTCAGTTCTTACAAATACATATTCCATTCTTACGCATATATATTCCATTCTTACGCATATATATTCCGTTCTTACACATATATATTTAGTTCTTACACATATATTCCGTTCTTACGCATATATATTCCGTTTTTACGCAAATATATTCCGTTCTTACGCATATATATTCCATTCTTACACATATATTCCGTTCTTACACATATATATTCAGTTCTTACACATATATATTCAGTTCTTACACATATATATTCCGTTCTTACGCATATATATTCACTTCTTACACATATATATTCAGTTCTTACACTTATATATTTAGTTATTACACATGTATATTCCATTCTTACGCATATATATTCCGTTCTTACACATATATATTCAGTTCTTACACATATATATTCCGTATTTACGCATATATATTCCGTTCTTACGCATATATATTCCGTTCTTACGCATATATATTCCGTTCTTACGCAAATATATTCCTTTCTTACGCATATATATTTAGTTCTTACACATATATATTCTATTCTTACGCATATATATTCCGTTTTTACACATATATATTCAGTTCGTACACATATATATTCCGTTTTTACGCATATATATTCCGTTCTTACGCATATATATTCCGTTCTTACGCATATATATTCCGTTCTTATGCATATATATTCAGTTCTTACAAATATATATTCAGTTCTTACACATATATATTCAGTTCTTACAAATATATATTCCGTTCTTACGCATATATATTCAGTTCTTACACATATATATTCAGTTCTTACGCATATATATTCAGTTCTAACACATATATATTCAGTTCTTACACATATATATTCAGTTCTTACACATATATATTTCGTTCTTACGCATATATATTCAGTTCTAACACATATATATTCAGTTCTTACACATATATATTCAGTTGTTACAAATATTTATTCCTTTCTTACGCATATATATTCCGTTCTTACACATATATATTCAGTTCTTACGCATATATATTCCGTTTTTACGCATATATATTCAGTTCTTACACATATATATTCAGTTCTTACACATATATATTCAGTCCTTACACATATATATTCAGTTCTTACACATATATATTCCATTCTTACGCATATATATTCAGTTCTTACACATATATATTCCGTTCTTACGCATATATATTCCGTTCTTACGCATATATATTCTGTTCTTACGCATATATATTCCGTTCTTACGCATATAAATTCCGTTCTTACGCATATATATTCAGTTCTTACACATATATATTCAGTTCTTACGCATATATATTCAGTTCTTACACATATATATTCAGTTCTTACACATATATATTCAGTTCTTACACATATATATTTCGTTCTTACGCATATATATTCAGTTCTTACACATATATATTCAGTTGTTACAAATATTTATTCCTTTCTTACGCATATATAATTCGTTCTTACACATATATATTCAGTATTTACGCATATATATTCCGTTTTTACGCATATATATTCCGTTCTTACGCATATATATTCCGTTCTTACGCATATATATTCCGTTCTTACGGATATATATTCCGTTCTTACGCATATATATTCCGTTCTTACGCATATATATTCAGTTCTTACTCATATATATTCAGTTCTTACACATATATATTCAGTTCTTACACATATATATTCAGTTCTTACACATATATACTCAGTTCTTACGCATATATATTCCGTTCTTACGCATATATTTTCAGTTCTTAGGCATATATATTCCGTTCTTACGCATATATATTCAGTTCTTACACATATATACTCCGTTCTTACGCATATATATTCCGTTATTACGCATATATATTCCGTTCTTACGCATATATATTCCGTTCTTGCACATATATATTCAGATCTTACACATATATATTCAGTTCTTACACATATATATTCAGTTCCTACGCATATATATTCCGTTCTTACGCATATATATTCCGTCCTTACGCATATATATTCAGTTCTTAGGCATATATATTCCGTTCTTATGCATATATATTCAGTTCTTACACATATATATTCCTTTCTTACACATATATTCAGTTCTTACACATATATATTCAGTTCTTACACATATATATTCAGTTCTTACACATATATATTCAGTTCTTACACATATATAATCAGTTCTTACAAATATATATTCAGTTCTTACACATATATATTCAATTATTACGCATATATATTCAGTTCTTACACATATATATTCTGTTCTTACACATATATATTCAGTTCTTACGCATATATATTCAGCTCTTACACATATATATTCAGTTCTTACACATATATATTCAGTTCTTACACATATATATTCAGTTCTTACACATATATATTCAGTTCTTACACGTACATATTCCATTCTTACGCATATATATTCCGTTCTTACGCATATATATTCAGTTCTGAGGCATATATATTCCGTTCTTACGCATATATATTCAGTTCTTACACATATATATTCAGTTCTTACACATATATTCAGTTCTTACACATATATATTCAGTTCTTACACATATATATTCAGTTCTTACGCATATATATTCAGTTCATACACATATATTTTCAGTTCTAAAGCATATATATTCAGTTCGTACACATATATATTCAGTTCTTAAACATATATTCCGTTCTTACGCATATATATTCAGTTCTTACGCATATATATTCAGTTCTTACACATATATATTCAGTACTTACGTATATATATTCCGTTCTTACGCATATATATTCAGTTCTTACTCATGTATATTCAGTTCTTACACATATATATTCAGTTCTTACACATGTATATTCAGTTCTTACACATATATATTCAGTACTTACACATATATATTCAGTTCTTACACATATATATTCAGTTCTTACACATATATATTCAGTTCTTACGCATATATATTCCGTTCTTACGCATATATATTCCGTTCTTGCGCATATATATTCCGTTCTTACGCATATATATTCAGTTCTTAGGCATATATATTCCGTTCTTATGCATATATATTCAGTTCTTACACATATATATTCCGTTCTTACACATATATATTCAGATCTTACACATATATATTCAGTTCTTACACATATATATTCAGTTCTTACACATATATATTCAGTTCTTACACATACATATTCAGTTCTTACAAATATATATTCCGTTCTTACTCATATATATTCAGTTCTTACGCATATATTCAGTTCTTACGCATATTTATTCAGTTCTTACACATATATATTCAGTTCTTACGCATATATATTCAGTTCTTACACATATATACTCAGTTCTTACGCATACATATTCCGTTCTTACGCATATATTTTCTGTTCTTAGGCATATATATTCCGTTCTTACGCATATATATTCAGTTCTTACACATATATACTCCGTTCTTACTCATATATATTCCGTTATTACGCATATATATTCCGTTCTTACGCATATATATTCCGTTCTAACACATATATATTCAGATCTTACACATATATATTGAGTTCTTACACATATATATTCAATTCATACACATATAGTTTCAGTTCTAACGCATATATATTCAGTTCTTACACATATATATTCCATTCTTACGCATATATATTCAGTTCTTACACATATATATTCCGTTCTTACACATATATATTCCGTTTTTACGCATATATATTCCGTTCTTACGCATATATATTCCGTTCTTACGCATACATATTCCGTTCTTACGCATATATATTCCGTTCTTACGCATATATATTCCGTTCTTACGCATATATATTCCGTTCTTACGCATATATATTCCGTTCTAACGCATATATATTCAGTTCTTATACATATATATTCAGTTCTTACAAATACATATTCCATTCTTACGCATATATATTCCATTCTTACGCATATATATTCCGTTCTTACACATATATATTTAGTTCTTACACATATATTCCGTTCTTACGCATATATATTCCGTTTTTACGCATATATATTCCGTTCTTATGCATATATATTCCATTCTTACACATATATTCCGTTCTTACACATATATATTCAGTTCTTACACATATATATTCAGTTCTTACACATATATATTCCGTTCTTACGCATATATATTCACTTCTTACACATATATATTCAGTTCTTACACTTATATATTTAGTTATTACACATGTATATTCCATTCTTACGCATATATATTCCGTTCTTACACATATATATTCAGTTCTTACACATATATATTCCGTTTTTACGCATATATATTCCGTTCTTACGCATATATATTCCGTTCTTACGCATATATATTCCGTTCTTACGCAAATATATTCCTTTCTTACGCATATATATTTAGTTCTTACACATATATATTCCATTCTTACGCATATATATTCCGTTTTTACACATATATATTCAGTTCTTACACATATATATTCCGTTTTTACGCATATATATTCCGTTCTTACGCATATATATTCCGTTCTTACGCATATATATTCCGTTCTTACGCATATATATTCCTTTCTTACGCATATATATTCCGTTCTTACGCATATATATTCAGTTCTTACAAATATATATTCAGTTCTTACACATATATATTCAGTTCTTACAAATATATATTCCGTTCTTACGCATATATATTCAGTTCTTACACATATATATTCAGTTCTTACGCATATATATTCAGTTCTTACACATATATATTCAGTTCTTACACATATATATTCAGTTCTTACACATATATATTTCGTTCTTACGCATATATATTCAGTTCTTACACATATATATTCAGTTGTTACAAATATTTATTCCTTTCTTACGCATATATAATTCGTTCTTACACATATATATTCAGTATTTACGCATATATATTCCGTTTTTACGCATATATATTCCGTTGTTACGCATATATATTCCGTTCTTACGCATATATATTCCGTTCTTACGCATATATATTCCTTTCTTACGCATATATATTCTGTTCTTACGCATATATATTCCTTTTTTACACATATATATTCCGTTCTTATGCATATATATTCAGTTCTTACACATATATATTCAGTTCTTACACATATATATTCAGTTCTTACACATATATTTTCAGTTCTTACACATATATATTCCATTCTTACGCATATATATTCCGTTCTTACGCATATATATTCCGTTTTTACGCATATATATTCAGTTCTTACATATATATATTCAGTTCTTACACATATATATTCAGTTATTACACATATATATTCAGTTCTTACACATATATATTCAGTTCTTACACATATATTCAGTTCTTACACATATATATTCAGTTCTTACGCATATATATTCAGTTCTTACTCATATATTCAGTTCTTACGCATATATATTCAGTTCTTACGCATATATATTCAGTTCTTACGCATATATATTCAGATCTTACGCATATATATTTAGTTCTTACACATATATATTCAGTTCTTACACACATATATTCAGTTCTTACACATATATATTCAGTTCTTACACATATATATTCAGTTCTTACGCATATATATTCCGTTGTTACGCAAATATATTCCGTTCTTATGCATATAGATTCCGTTCTTAGGCAAATATATTCCGTTCTTATGCATATCTATTCAGTTCTTACACATATATATTCAGTTCTTACACATATATATTCAGTTCTTACACATATATATTCAGTTCTTACACATATATATTCAGTTCTTACGCATATATATTCAGTTCTTACGCATATATATTCAGATCTTACGCATATATATTTAGTTCTTTCACATATATATTCAGTTCTTACACACATATATTCAGTTCTTACACATATATATTCAGTTCTTACACATATATATTCAGTTCTTACGCATATATATTCCGTTGTTACGCAAATATATTCCGTTCTTACGCATATAGATTCCGTTCTTAGGCAAATATATTCCGTTCTTATGCATATCTATTCAGTTCTTACACATATATATTCAGTTCTTACACATATATATTCAGTTCTTACACATATATATTCAGTTCTTACACATATATATTCCGTTCTTACGCATATATATTCAGTTCTTACACATATATATTCCATTCTTACGCATATATATTCCGTTCTTACACATATATATTCCGTTCTTACACATATATATTCCGTTTTTACGCATATATATTCCGTTCTTACACATATATATTCAGTTCTTACACATATATATTCAGTTCTTACACATATATATTCCGTTCTTACGCATATATATTCAGTTCTTACACATATATATTCCATTCTTACGCATATATATTCCGTTCTTACACATATATATTCCGTTCTTACACATATATATTCCGTTCTTACGCATATATATTCCGTTCTTACGCATATATATTCCGTTCTTACGCATATATATTCCGTTCTTACGCATATATATTCCTTTCTTACGCATATATATTCTGTTCTTACGCATATATATTCCTTTTTTACACATATATATTCCGTTCTTATGCATATATATTCAGTTCTTACACATATATATTCAGTTCTTACACATATATATTCAGTTCTTACACATATATTTTCAGTTCTTACACATATATATTCCATTCTTACGCATATATATTCCGTTCTTACGCATATATATTCCGTTTTTACGCATATATATTCAGTTCTTACATATATATATTCAGTTCTTACACATATATATTCAGTTATTACACATATATATTCAGTTCTTACACATATATATTCAGTTCTTACACATATATTCAGTTCTTACACATATATATTCAGTTCTTACGCATATATATTCAGTTCTTACTCATATATTCAGTTCTTACGCATATATATTCAGTTCTTACGCATATATATTCAGTTCTTACGCATATATATTCAGATCTTACGCATATATATTTAGTTCTTACACATATATATTCAGTTCTTACACACATATATTCAGTTCTTACACATATATATTCAGTTCTTACACATATATATTCAGTTCTTACGCATATATATTCCGTTGTTACGCAAATATATTCCGATCTTATGCATATAGATTCCGTTCTTAGGCAAATATATTCCGTTCTTATGCATATCTATTCAGTTCTTACACATATATATTCAGTTCTTACACATATATATTCAGTTCTTACACATATATATTCAGTTCTTACACATATATATTCAGTTCTTACGCATATATATTCAGTTCTTACGCATATATATTCAGATCTTACGCATATATATTTAGTTCTTACACATATATATTCAGTTCTTACACACATATATTCAGTTCTTACACATATATATTCAGTTCTTACACATATATATTCAGTTCTTACGCATATATATTCCGTTGTTACGCAAATATATTCCGTTCTTACGCATATAGATTCCGTTCTTAGGCAAATATATTCCGTTCTTATGCATATCTATTCAGTTCTTACACATATATATTCAGTTCTTACACATATATATTCAGTTCTTACACATATATATTCAGTTCTTACACATATATATTCCGTTCTTACGCATATATATTCAGTTCTTACACATATATATTCCATTCTTACGCATATATATTCCGTTCTTACACATATATATTCCGTTCTTACACATATATATTCCGTTTTTACGCATATATATTCCGTTCTTACACATATATATTCAGTTCTTACACATATATATTCAGTTCTTACACATATATATTCCGTTCTTACGCATATATATTCAGTTCTTACACATATATATTCCATTCTTACGCATATATATTCCGTTCTTACGCATATATATTCCGTTCTTACACATATATATTCCGTTCTTACGCATATATATTCCGTTCTTACGCATATATATTCCGTTCTTACGCATATATATTCCGTTCTTACGCATATATATTCCGTTCTTACGCATATATATTCCGTTCTTACGCATATATATTCCGTTCTTACGCATATATATTCAGTTCTTATGCATATATATTCAGTTTTTACGCATATATATTCCGTTCTTACGCATATATATTCCGTTCTTACGCATATATATTCCGTTCTTACGCATATATATTCAGTTCTTACGCATATATATTCAGTTCTTACACATATATATCCAGTTCTTACACATATATATTCCGTTCTTACGCATATATATTCCGTTCTTACGCATATATATTCCGTTCTTACGCATATATATTCAGTTCTTATGCATATATATTCAGTTTTTACGCATATATATTCCGTTCTTACGCATATATATTCCGTTCTTACGCATATATATTCCGTTCTTACGCATATATATTCAGTTCTTAGGTATATATATTCAGTGCTTATGCATATATATTCAGTTCTTACACATATATATTCCGTCCTTACACATATATATTCAGTTCTTACACATATATGTTTAGTTCTTACACATATATATTCAGTTATTACACATATATATACAGTTCTTACACATATATACAGTTCTTACAAATATATATTCCGTTCCTACGCATATATATTCAGTTCTTACACATATATTCAGTTATTACGCATATATATTCAGTTCTTACACATATATATTCAGTTCTTACGCATATATATTCAGTTCTTACACATATATATTCAGTTCTTACGCATATATATTCAGTTCTTACACATATATATTCCATTCTTACGCATATATATTCCGTTCTTACACATATATAGTCCGTTCTTACACATATATATTCCGTTTTTACGCATATATATTCCGTTCTTACACATATATATTCAGTTCTTACACATATATATTCAGTTCGTACACATATATATTCAGTTTTTACACATATATATTCAGTTCTTACGCATATATATTCAGTTCTTACACATATATTCCGTTCTTACGCATATATATTCAGTTCTTACACTTATATATTCAGTTCTTACACATATATATTCAGTTCTTACACATATGTATTCAGTTCTTACACATATATATTCAGTTCTTATGCATATATATTCAGTTTTTACGCATATATATTCCGTTCTTACGCATATATATTCCGGTCTTACGCATATATATTCCGTTCTTACGCATATATATTCAGTTCTTCCGCATATATATTCAGTTCTTACACATATATATCCAGTTCTTAAGCATATATATTCCGTTCTTACGCATATATATTCCGTTCTTACGCATATATATTCCGTTCTTACGCATATATATTCAGTTCTTATGCATATATATTCAGTTTTTACGCATATATATTCCGTTCTTACGCATATATATTCCGTTCTTACGCATATATATTCCGTTCTTACGCATATATATTCAGTTCTTAGGTATATATATTCAGTGCTTATGCATATATATTCAGTTCTTACACATATATATTCCGTCCTTACACATATATATTCAGTTCTTACACATATATGTTTAGTTCTTACACATATATATTCAGTTATTACACATATATATACAGTTCTTACACATATATACAGTTCTTAAAAATATATATTCCTTTCTTACGCATATATATTCTGTTCTTACGCATATATATTCCTTTTTTACACATATATATTCCGTTCTTATGCATATATATTCAGTTCTTACACATATATATTCAGTTCTTACACATATATATTCAGTTCTTACACATATATATTCAGTTCTTACACATATATATTCCATTCTTACGCATATATATTCCGTTCTTACGCATATATATTTCGTTTTTACGCATATATATTCAGTTCTTACGCATATATATTTAGTTCTTACTCATATATTCAGTTCTTACGGATATATATTCAGTTCTTACGCATATATATTCAGTTCTTACGCATATATATTCAGATCTTACGCATATATATTTAGTTCTTTCACATATATATTCAGTTCTTACACACATATATTCAGTTCTTACACATATATATTCAGTTCTTACACATATATATTCAGTTCTTACGCATATATATTCCGTTGTTACGCAAATATATTCCGTTCTTACGCATATAGATTCCGTTCTTAGGCAAATATATTCCGTTCTTATGCATATCTATTCAGTTCTTACACATATATATTCAGTTCTTACACATATATATTCAGTTCTTACACATATATATTCAGTTCTTACACATATATATTCCGTTCTTACGCATATATATTCAGTTCTTACACATATATATTCCATTCTTACGCATATATATTCCGTTCTTACACATATATATTCCGTTCTTACACATATATATTCCGTTTTTACGCATATATATTCCGTTCTTACACATATATATTCAGTTCTTACACATATATATTCAGTTCTTACACATATATATTCCGTTCTTACGCATATTTATTCAGTTCTTACACATATATATTCCATTCTTACGCATATATATTCCGTTCTTACACATATATATTCCGTTCTTACACATATATATTCCGTTCTTACGCATATATATTCCGTTCTTACGCATATATATTCCGTTTTTACGCATATATATTCCGTTCTTACACATATATATTCAGTTCTTACACATATATATTCAGTTCTTACACATATATATTCCGTTCTTACGCATATATATTCCGTTCTTACGCATATATATTCCGTTCTTACGCATATATATTCCGTTCTTACGCATATATATTCCGTTCTTACGCATATATATTCAGTTCTTATGCATATATATTCAGTTTTTACGCATATATATTCCGTTCTTACGCATATATATTCCGTTCTTACGCATATATATTCCGTTCTTACGCATATATATTCAGTTCTTACGCATATATATTCAGGTCTTACACATATATATCCAGTTATTACACATATATATTCCGTTCTTACGCATATATATTCCGTTCTTACGCATATATATTCCGTTCTTACGCATATATATTCCGTTCTTACGCATATATATTCCGTTCTTACGCATATATATTCAGTTCTTATGCATATATATTCAGTTTTTACGCATATATATTCCGTTCTTACGCATATATATTCCGTTCTTACGCATATATATTCCGTTCTTACGCATATATATTCAGTTCTTAGGTATATATATTCAGTGCTTATGTATATATATTCAGTTCTTACACATATATATTCCGTCCTTACACATATATATTCAGTTCTTACACATATATGTTTAGTTCTTACACATATATATTCAGTTATTACACATATATATACAGTTCTTACACATATATACAGTTCTTACAAATATATATTCCGTTCCTACGCATATATATTCAGTTCTTACACATATATTCAGTTATTACGCATATATATTCAGTTCTTACACATATATATTCAGTTCTTACGCATATATATTCCGTTCTTACGCATATATATTCCGTTCTTACGCATATATATTCAGTTCTTAGGTATATATATTCAGTGCTTATGCATATATATTCAGTTCTTACACATATATATTCCGTCCTTACACATATATATTCAGTTCTTACACATATATGTTTAGTTCTTACACATATATATTCAGTTATTACACATATATATACAGTTCTTACACATATATACAGTTCTTACAAATATATATTCCGTTCCTACGCATATATATTCAGTTCTAACACATATATTCAGTTATTACGCATATATATTCAGTTCTTACACATATATATTCAGTTCTTACGCATATATATTCAGTTCTTACACATATATACTCAGTTCTTACGCATATATATTCCGTTCTTACACATATATATTCAGCTCTTACGCATATATATTCAGCTCTTACACATATATATTCAGTTCTTACACATATATATCAGTTCTTACACATATATATTAAGTTCTTACACATATATATTCCGTTCTTAAGCATATATATTTAGTTCTTACACATATATATTCCGTTCTTACACATATATATTCAGTTCTTACGCATATATATTCAGCTCTTACACATATATATTCAGTTCTTACACATATATATTCAGTTCTTACACATATATATTCAGTTCTTACACATATATATTCCGTTCTTACGCATATATATTCAGTTCTTACACATATATATTCAGTTTTTACACATATATATTCAGTTCTTACGCATATATATTCAGTTCTTACACATATATTCCGTTCTTACGCATATATATTCAGTTCTTACACTTATATATTCAGTTCTTACACATATATATTCAGTTCTTACACATATATATTCAGTTCTTACACATATATATTCAGTTCTTACGCATATATATTCCGTTCTTACGCATATATATTCCGTTCTTACACATATATATTCAGTTCTTAAACATATATATTCAGTTCTTACACATATATATTCAGTTCTTACAAATATATATTCAGTTCCTACGCATATATATTCAGTTCTTACGCATATATTCAGTTCTTACGCATATATATTCAGTTCTTACGCATATATTCAGCTCTTACGCATATGTATTCAGTTCTTACACATATATATTCAGTTCTTACGCATATATATTCAGTTCTTACACATATACATTCAGTTCTTACGCATATATATTCAGCTCTTACACATATATATTCAGTTCTTACACATATATATTCAGTTCTTACACATATATATTCAGTTCTTACACATATATATTCCGTTCTTACGCATATATAGTCAGTTCTTACACATATATATTCAGTTCTTACTCATATATATTCAGTTCTTACACATATATACTCAATTCTTACGCATATATATTCCGTTCTTACACATATATATTCAGTTCTTACGCATATATATTGAGCTCTTACACATATATATTCAGTTCTTACAAATATATATTCCGTTCCTACGCATATATATTCAGTTATTACGCCTATATTCAGTTCTTACGCATATATATTCAGTTCTTACACATATATATTCAGTTCTTACGCATATATATTCAGTTCTTACACATATATACTCAGTTCTTACGCATATATATTCCGTTCTTACACATATCTATTCAGTTCTTACGCATATATATTCAGCTGTTACACATATATATTAAGTTCTTACACATATATATTTCATTCTTACGCATATATATTCAGTTCTTACACATATATATTCAGTTCTTACACGTATATATCCAGTTCTTACACATACATATTCCATTCTTACGCATATATATTCCGTTCTTACGCATATATATTCCGTTCTTACACATATATATTCAGTTCTTAAACATATATATTCAGTTCTTACACATATATATTCAGTTCTTACAAATATATATTCCGTTCTTACGCATATATATTCAGTTCTTACGCATATATTCAGTTCTTACGCATATATATTCAGTTCTTACACATATATATTCAGTTCTTACGCATATATATTCAGTTCTTACACATATATACTCAGTTCTTACGCATATATATTCCGTTTTTACACATATATATTCAGTTCTTACGCATATATACTCATTTCTTACGCATATATATTCCGTTTTTACACATATATATTCAGTTCTTACGCATATATATTCAGCTCTTACACATATATATTCAGATCTTATACATATATATTCAGTTCTTACACATATATATTCAGTTCTTACACATATATATTCCGTTCTTACGCATATATATTCAGTTCTTACACATATTTATTCAGTTCTTACACATATATATTCAGTTATTACACATATATATTCAGTTCTTTCACATATATATTCAGTACTTACACATATATATTCCGTTCTTACAAATATATATTCCGTTCTTACGCATATATATTCAGTTCTTACGCATATATTCAGTTCTTACGCATATATATTCAGTTCTTACGCATATATTCAGTTCTTACGCATATATATTCAGTTCTTACACATATATATTCAGTTCTTACGCATATATATTTAGTTCTTACACATATATACTCAGTTCTTAAGCATATATATTCCGTTCTTACACATATATATTCAGTTCTTACGCATATATATTCAGCTCTTACACATATATGTTCAGTTCTTACACATATATATTCAGTTCTTACACATATATATTCAGTTCTTACACATATATATTCCTTTCTTACGCATATATATTCAATGCTTACACATATATATTCAGCTCTTACACATATATATTCAGTTCTTACACATATACATTCAGTTCTTACAAATATATATTCCGTTCTTACGCATATAAATTCAGTTCTTACGCATATATTCAGTTCTTACGCATATATATTCAGTTCTTACACATATATATTCAGTTATTACGCATATATATTCAGTTCTTACACATATATACTCAGTTCTTACGCATATATATTCCGTTCTTACACATATATATTCAGCTCTTACACATATATATTCAGTTCTTACACATATATATTCAGTTCTTACACATATATATTCAGTTCTTACACTTATATATTCAGTTCTTACACATATATATTCAGTTCTTACACATATATATTCAGTTCTTACACATATATATTCAGTTCTTACACATATATATTCAGTTCTTTCACATATATATTCAGTTCTTACACATATATATTCCGTTCTTACAAATATATATTCCGTTCTTACGCATATATATTCAGTTCTTACGCATATAGTCAGTTCTTACGCATATATATTCAGTTATTACGCATATATATTCAGTTCTTACACATATATATTCAGTTCTTACGCATATATATTCAGTTCTTACACATATATACTCAGTTCTTAAGCATATATATTCCGTTCTTACTCTTATATATTCAGTTCTTACGCATATATATTCAGCTCTTACACATATATATTCAGTTCTTACACATATATATTCAGTTCTTACACATATATATTCAGTTCTTACACATATATATTCCGTTCTTACGCATATATGTTCAATTCTTACACATATATATTCAGTTCTTACACATATATATTCAGTTCTTACACATATATATTCAGTTCTTACAAATATATATATTCAGTTCTTACGCATATATATTCCGTTCTTACGCATATATATTCCGTTCTTACGCATATATATTCCGTTCTTACGCATATATATTCCGTTCTTACGCATATATATTCAGTTCTTAGGTATATATATTCAGTGCTTATGCATATATATTCAGTTCTTACGCATATATATTCCGTCCTTACACATATATATTCAGTTCTTACACATATATGTTCAGTTCTTACACATATATATTCAGTTATTACACATATATATTCAGTTCTTACACATATATATTCAGTTCTTACAAATATATATTCCGTTCCTATGCATATATATTCAGTTCTTACGCATATATTCAGTTCTTACGCATATATATTTAGTTCTTACACATATATATTCAGTTCTTACTCATATATATTTAGTTCTTACACATATATACTCAGTTCTTACGCATATATATTCCGTTCTTAAACATAAATATTCAGCTCTTACGCATATATATTCAGCTCTTACACATATATATTCAGTTCTTACACATATATATTCAGTTCTTACACATATATATTCAGTTCTTACACATATATATTCCGTTCTTACGCATATATATTTAGTTCTTACACATATATATTCCGTTCTTACACATATATATTCAGTTCTTACGCATATATATTCAGCTCTTACACATATATATTCAGTTCTTACACATATATATTCAGTTCTTACACATATATATTCAGTTCTTACACATATATATTCCGTTCTTACGCATATATATTCAGTTCTTACACATATATATTCAGTTCTTACACATATATATTCAGTTCTTACGCATATATATTCAGTTCTTACACATATATTCCGTTCTTACACATATATATTCAGTTCTTACACTTATATATTCAGTTCTTACACATATATATTCAGTTCTTACACATATATATTCAGTTCTTACACATATATATTCAGTTCTTACGCATATATATTCCGTTCTTACGCATATATATTCCGTTCTTACACATATATATTCAGTTCTTAAACATATATATTCAGTTCTTACACATATATATTCAGTTCTTACAAATATATATTCCGTTCTTACGCATATATATTCCGTTCTTACGCATATATATTCAGTTCTTAGGTATATATATTCAGTGCTTATGCATATATATTCAGTTCTTACACATATATATTCCGTCCTTACACATATATATTCAGTTCTTACACATATATGTTCAGTTCTTACACATATATATTCAGTTATTACACATATATATTCAGTTCTTACACATATATATTCAGTTCTTACAAATATATATTCCGTTCCTACGCATATATATTCAGTTCTTACGCATATATTCAGTTCTTACGCATATATATTCAGTTCTTACACATATATATTCAGTTCTTACGCATATATATTCAGTTCTTACACATATATATTCAGTTCTTACGCATATATATTCCGTTCTTACACATATATATTCAGCTCTTACGCATATATATTCAGCTCTTACACATATATATTCAGTTCTTACACATATATATTCAGTTCTTACACATATATATTCAGTTCTTACACATATATATTCCGTTCTTACGCATATATATTTAGTTCTTACACATATATATTCCGTTCTTACACATATATATTCAGTTCTTACGCATATATATTCAGCTCTTACACATATATATTCAGTTCTTACACATATATATTCAGTTCTTACACATATATATTCAGTTCTTACACATATATTTTCCGTTCTTACGCATATTTATTCAGTTCTTACACATATATATTCAGTACTTACACATATATATTCAGTTCTTACGCATATATATTCAGTTCTTACACATATATTCCGTTCTTACGCATATATATTCAGTTCTTACACTTATATATTCAGTTCTTACAAATATATATTCAGTTCTTACACATATATATTCAGTTCTTACACATATATTTTCAGTTCTTACGCATATATATTCCGTTCTTACGCATATATATTCCGTTCTTACACATATATATTCAGTTCTTAAACATATATATTCAGTTCTTACTAATATATATTCAGTTCTTACGCATATATATTCAGTTCTTACGCATATATTCAGTTCTTACGCATATATATTCAGTTCTTACGCATATATTCAGTTCTTACGCATATATATTCAGCTCTTACACATATATATTCAGTTCTTACACATATATATTCAGTTCTTACACTTATATATTCAGTTCTTACAAATATATATTCAGTTCTTACACATATAAATTCAGTTCTTATACATATATATTCAGTTCTTACGCATATATATTCCGTTCTTACGCATATATATTCCGTTCTTACACATATATATTCAGTTCTTAAACATATATATTCAGTTCTTACTAATATATATTCAGTTCTTACGCATATATATTCAGTTCTTACGCATATATTCAGTTCTTACGCATATATATTCAGTTCTTACGCATATATTCAGTTCTTACGCATATATATTCAGCTCTTACACATATATATTCAGTTCTTACACATATATATTCAGTTCTTACACATATATATTCAGTTCTTACACATATATATTCCGTTCTTACGCATATATAGTCAGTTCTTACACATATATATTCAGTTCTTACTCATATATATTCAGTTCTTACACATATATACTCAATTCTTACGCATATATATTCCGTTCTTACGCATATATATTGAGCTCTTACACATATATATTCAGTTCTTACAAATATATATTCCGTTCCCACGCACATATATTCAGTTATTACGCCTATATTCAGTTCTTACGCATATATATTCCGTTCTTACACATATATATTCAGTTCTTACGAATATATATTCAGTTCTTACACATATATACTCAGTTCTTACGCATATATATTCCGTTCTTACACATATATATTCAGTTCTTACGCATATATATTCAGCTCTTACACATATATATTAGGTTCTTACACATATATATTCAGTTCTTACACATATATATTCAGTTCTTACACATATATATTTCGTTCTTACTCATATATATTCAGTTCTTACACGTATATATTCAGTTCTTACACATATATATCCAGTTCTTACACATACATATTCCATTCTTACGCATATATATTCCGTTCTTACACATATATATTCAGTTCTTACACATATATATTCCGTTCTTACGCATATATATTCCGTTCTTATACATATATATTCCGTTCTTACGCATATATATTCCGTTCTTACGCATATATATTCCGTTCTTACGCATATATATTCAGTTCTTACACATATATATTCAGTTCTTATACATATATATTCAGTTCTTACACATATATATTCAGTTCTTACGCATATATATTCCGTTCTTACGCATATATATTCCGTTCTTACGCATATATATTCAGTTCTTAGGCATATATATTCCGTTCTTATACATATATATTCAATTCCTACGCATATATATTCAGTTCTTACACATATATATTCAGTTCTTACAAATATATATTCCGTTCCTACGCATATATATTCAATTCTTACGCATATATATTCAGCTCTTACGCATACATATTCCGTTCTTACGCATATATATTCAGTTCTTAGGCATATATATTCCGTTCTTATACATATATATTCAATTCTTACACATATATATTCCGTTCTTACACATATATATTCAGTTCTTACACATATATATTCAGTTCTTACACATATATATTTAGTTCTTACGCATATATATTCAGTTCTTACACATATATATTTAGTTCTTACAAATATATATTCCGTTCCTACGCATATATATTCAATTCTTACGCATATATATTCAGCTCTTACACATATATATTCAGTTCTTACGCATATATATTTAGTTCTTACACATATATATTCCGTTCTTACACATATATATTCAGTTCTTGCGCATATATATTCAGCTCATACACATATATATTCAGTTCTTACACATATATATTCAGTTCTTACACATATTTATTCAATTATTACACATATATATTCCGTTTTTACGCATATATATTCAGTTCTTACACATATATATTCAGTTTTTACACATATATATTCAGTTCTTACACATATATATTCACTTCTTACACATATATATACCGTTCTTACGCATATATATTCAGTTCTTACACAAAATTTATTCAGTTCTTACACATATATATTCAGTTCTTACACATATATATTCAGTTCTTACACATATATATTCAGTTCTTACGCATATATATTCCGTTCTTACGCATATATATTCCGTTCTTACACATATATATTCAGTTCTTAAACATATATATTCAGTTCTTACACATATATATTCAGTTCTTACACATATATATTCAGTTCTTACACATATATATTCCGTTCTTTCGCATATATATTCAGTTCTTACACATATATATTCAGTTCTTACACATATATATTCAGTTCTTACACATATATATTCAGTTCTTTCACATATATATTTAGTTCTTACACATATATATTCCGTTCTTACAAATATATATTCCGTTCTTACGCATATATATTCAGTTCTTTCTCATATATTCAGTTCTTACGCATATATTTTCAGTTCTTACGCATATATATTCAGTTCTTAGACATATATATTCAATTATTACGCATATATATTCAGTTCTTACACATATATACTCAGTTCTTAAGCATATATATTCCGTTCTTACTCATATATATTCAGTTCTTGCGCATATATATTCAGCTCTTACACATATATATTCAGTTCTTACACATATATATTCAGTTCTTACACATATATATTCAGTTCTTACACATATATATTCCGTTCTTACGCATATATATTCAATTCTTACACATATATATTCAGTTCTTACACATATATATTCAGTTCTTACAAATATATATTCAGTTCTTACGCATATATATTCCGTTCTTACGTATATATATTCCGTTCTTACGCATATATATTCCGTTCTTACGCATATATATTCCGTTCTTACGCATATATATTCAGTTCTTACTCATATATTCAGTTCTTACGCATATATATTCAGTTCTTACGCATATATATTCAGTTCTTAGGCATATATATTCAATTATTACGCATATATATTCAGTTCTTACACATATATACTCAGTTCTTAAGCATATATATTCCGTTCTTACTCATATATATTCAGTTCTTGCGCATATATATTCAGCTCTTACACATATATATTCAGTTCTTACACATATCTATTCAGTTCTTACACATATATATTCAGTTCTTACACATATATATTCCGTCCTTACACATATATATTCAGTTCTTACACATATATGTTTAGTTGTTACACATATATATTCAGTTATTACACATATATATACAGTTCTTACACATATATACAGTTCTTACAAATATATATTCCGTTCCTACGCATATATATTCAGTTCTTACGCATATATTCAGTTCTTATGCATATATATTCAGTTCTTACACATATATATTCAGTTCTTACGCATATACATTCAGTTCTTACACATATATACTCAGTTCTTACGCATATATATTCCGTTCTTACACATATATA
>JAWPHD010022160.1:12500-26011 GCA_037043455.1 Cyrtodaria siliqua
CTAAGAACGGAATATATATGTGTATGAACTGAATATATATGTGTAAGAAGTGAATATATATGTGTAAGAATATATATGTGTAAGAACGGAATATATATGCGTAAAGAACGGAATAAATATGTGTAAGAACGGAATATACATGTGTATATATGTGTAAGAACGGATTATATATGTGTAAGAACTGAATATATATGTATAAGAAGTGAATATATATGTGTAAGATCTGAATATATATGTGTAAGAACGGAATATATATGTGTAAGAACGGAATATATAAGTGTAAGAACGGAATATATATGTGTAAGAACTGAACATATATGTGTAAGAAATGAATATATATGCGTAAGACCTGATTATATATGCGTAAGAACTTAATATATATCTGTAAGAACTGAATATATATGTGTAAGAACTGAATATATATGCGTAAGAACGGAATATATATGCGTAAGAACGGAATATATATGTGTAAGAACGGAATATGTACGTGTATGAACGGAATATATATGTGTAAGAACGGAATATATATGTCTAAGAACGGAATATATATGTGTAAGAACTGAATATATATGTGTAAGAAGTGAATATATATGTGTAAGAAATAAATATATATGTGTAAGAACGGAATTTATATATGTAAGAACGGAATATATATGTGTAGGAACGGAATATATGTGTAAGAACGGAATATATATGTGTAAGAACTGAATATATATGTGTAAGAACTGAATATATATATGTGTAAGAACTGAATATATATGCGTAAGAACGGAATATATATGTGTTGTAAGAATGAAATATATATGTGTAAGAACGGAAAATGTACGTGTAAGAACGGAATATATATGTATAAGAACGGAATATATATGTGCATATATGTGTAAGAACGGAATATATATGTGTAAGAACTGAATATATATGTGTAAGAAGTGAATATATATGTGTAAGAACTGAATATATGTGTAAGAACGGAATATATATGTGTAAGAACGGAATATATATGTGTAAGAACGGAATATGTACGTGTAAGAACGGAATATATATATGTAAGAACTGAACATATATGTGTAAGAAATGAATATATATGTGTAAGAACGGAATATATATGAGTAAGAACGGAATATATATGTGTAAGAACGGAATATGTACGTGTAAGAACGGAATATATATGTGTAAGAACTGAACATATATGTGTAAGAAATGAATATATATGCGTAAGAATTGAATATATATGTTTAAGAACGGAATATATATGTGTATAAACTCAATATATATGCGTAAAACTGAATAGATATGCGTAAGAAATGAATATATAAGCGTAAGAACTCAATATATATGCGTAAGAACTAAATATATATGTGTAAGAAATGAATATATATGCGTAAGTACTGAATATATATGCGTAAGAACTGAATATATATGCGTAAGAACTCGAAAGAACTGAATATATATGCGTAAGAACTCAATATATATGTGTAAGAACGGAATATATATGTGTAAGAACGGAATATATATGTGTACGAACGGAATATATATGTGTTAGAAGTGAATATATATATGTAAGAACTGAATATATATGTATAAGAACTGAATATATATGTGTAAGAAATGAATATATATGTGTAAGAACTGAATATATATGCGTAAGAACTGAATATATAAGCGTAAGAACTGAATATATATGCGTAAGAACAGAATATATATGCGTAAGAACTGAATATATGCATAAGAACTGAATATATATGCGTAAGAACTGAATATATATGCGTAAGAACTGAACATATATGCGTAAGAACTGAATATATATGCGTAAGAACTGAACATATATGCGTAAGAACTGAACATTTATACGTAAGAACTGAATATATATGCGTTAGAACTGAATATATATGCGTTAGAACTGAATATATATGCGTAAGAACGGAATATATATGTGTAAGAACGGAATATGTATTTGTAAGAACGGAATATATATGTGTAAGAACGGAATATATATGTGTAAGAACGGAATATATATGTGCAAGAATGGAATATATATGTGTAAGAACGGAATATATATGTGTAAGAACGGAATATGTATATGTAAGAACGGAATATATATGTGTAAGAACGGAATATATATGTAAGAATATATATGCGTAAGAACGGAATATATATGTGTAAGAACGGAATATATATGCGTAAGAACTGAATATATATGCCTAAGAACTAAACATATATGCGTAAGAACTGAATATATATGCGTAAGAACTGAACATATATGCGTAAGAACTGAATATATATGCGTAAGAACTGAATATATATGCATAAGAACTGAATATATATGCGTAAAACTGAATATATATGTGTAAGAACTGAATATATATGCGTAAGAACTGAATATATATGTGTAAGAACGGAATATATATGTGAAAGAACGGAATATATATGTGGAAGAACGGAATATGTACGTGTAAGAACGGAATATATATGTGTAAGAACTGAACATATATGTGTAAGAAATGAATATATATGCGTAAGAACTGAATATATATGCGTAAAAACTGAATATATATGCGTAAGAACTGAAAATATATCTGTAAGAACTGAATATATGTGTAAGAACTGATTATATATGCGTAAAAACTGAATATATATGCGTAAGAACGGAATATATATGCGTAAGAACGGAATATTTATGTGTAAGAACGGAATATGTACGTGTAAGAACGGAATATATATGTGTAAGAACGGTATATAAATGTGTAAGAACGGAATATATACGTGTAAGAACGGAATATGAATGTGTAAGAACGGAATATATACGTGTAAGAACGGAATATATATGTGTAAGAACGGAATATATATCTGTAAGAACGGAATATATACGTGTAAGAACGGAATATATATGTGTAAGAACGGAATATATATGTGTAAAAACGAAATATATATGTGTAAGAACAGAACATATATGTGTAAGAAATGAATATATATGCGTAAGAACGGAATATATATGTGTAAGAACGGATTATATATGTGTAAGAACGGAATATATATGTGTAAGAATGGAATATATATGTGTAAGAACGGAATATATATGTGTAAGAACGGAACATGTACGTGTTAGAACGGAATATATATGTGTAAGAACTGAACATATATGTGTAAGAAATGAATATATATGCGTAAGAATTGAATATATATGTTTAAGAACGGAATATATATGTGTATAAACTCAATATATATGCGTAAAACTGAATATATATGCGTAAGAACTGAATATATAAGCGTAAGAACTCAATATATATGCGTAAGAACTGAATATATATGTGTAAGAACTGAATATATATGCGTAAGTACTGAATATATATGCGTAAGAACTGAATATATATGCGTAAGAACTCGTAAGAACTGAATATATATGCGTAAGAACTCAATATATATGTGTAAGAACGGAATATATATGTGTAATAACGGAATATATATGTCTAAGAACGGAATATATATGTGTTAGAAGTGAATATATATATGTAAGAACTGAATATATATGCGTCAGAACTGAATATATATGCGTAAGAACGGAATATATATGTGTAAGAACGGAATATATATGTGTAAGAACGGAATATATATTTGTAAGAACGGAATATATATGTGTAAGAAAGGAATATATATGTGTAAGAAGTGAATGAATATGTGTAAGAACTGAATATATATGTGTAAGAACGGAATATATATGTGTAAGAATGGAATATATATGTGTAAGAACGGAATATATATGTGTAAGAACGGAATATATATGTGTAAGAACTGAATATATATGTGTAAGAACTGAATATATATGTGTAAGAACTGAATATATATGTGTAAGAACTGAATATATATGCGTAAGAACGGAATATATATGCGTAAGAACGGAATATATAAGTGTAAGAACGGAATATATACGTGTAAGAACGGAAAATATAGATGTAAGAACGGAATATATATGTGAAAGAACGGAATATATATGTGTAGGAACGGATTATATACGTGTAAGAACGGAATATATAGGTGTAAGAACGGAATATATATGTGAAAGAACGGAATATATATGTGTAAGGACGGAATATATACGTGTTAAAACGAAATATATATGTGAAAGAACGGAATATATATGTGTAAGAACGGATAATATACGTGTAAGAACGGAATATATACGTGTAAGAACAGAATATATATGTGTAAGAACGGAATATATATGCATTAGAACGGAATATATATGCGTAAGAACTGTACATATATGTATAAGAACTGAACACATATGCGTAAGAACTGAATATATATTTGTAAGAAATGAATATATATGTGTTAGAACGGAATATATATGTGTAAGAACGGAATATATATGTGTAAGAACGGAATATGTACGTGTAAGAACGGAATATATATGTGTAAGAACGGAATATATATATGTAAGAACGGAATATATATGTGTAAGAACGGATTATGTACGTGTAAGAACGGAATATATATGTCTAAGAACTGAACATATGTGTAAGAAATGAATATATATGCTTAAGAACTGAATATATATGCGTAAGAACGGAATATATATGTGTAATAACTGAATATATATGCGTAAAACTGAATATATATGCGTAAGAACTGAACATATATTTGTAAGAAATGAATATATATGCGTAAGAACTGAATATATATGCGTAAGAACGGAATATATATGTGTAAGAACGGAATATATATGCGTAAGAACTGAATATATATGTGTAAGAACGGAATATATATGTGTAAGAACGGAATATATATGTAAGAATATATATGCGTAAGAATGGAATATATATGTGTAAGAACGGAATATATATGTGTAAGAACTGAATATATATGTGTAAGAACGGAATATATATGTGTAATAACTAAATATATATGTGTAATAAGTGAATATATATGTGTAAGAACTGAATATATATGTGTAAGAACGGAATAGATATGTGTAAGAACGGAATATATATGTGTAAGAACGGAATATGTACGTGTAAGAACGGAATATATATGTGTAAGAACTGAACATATATGTGTAAGAAATGAATATATATGCGTAAGAACTGAATATATATGCGTAAGAACTGAATATATATGCGTAAGAACTGAATATATATCTGTAAGAGCTGAATATAAATGTGTAAGAACTGAATATATATGCGTAAGAACTGAATATATATGCGTAAGAACGAAACATATATGTGTAAGAACGGAATAAATATGTGTAAGAACGGAATAAATATGTGTAAGAACTGAATATATATGTGTAAGAACTGAATATATACGTGTAAGAACGGAATATATAGGTGTAGGAACGGAATATATATGTGAAAGAACGGAATATATTTGTGTAAGAACGGAATATATACGTGTAAGAACGGAATATATACGTGTAAGAACGGAATATATATGTGTAAGAACGGAATATATATGCATTAGAACGGAATATATATGCGTAAGAACTGAACATAAATGCGTAAGAACTGAACATATATGCGTAAGAACTGAATATATATGTGTAAGAAATGAATATATATGCGTAAGAACTGAAAATATATGCGTAAGAACGGAATATATATGTGTAAGAACGGAATATATATGTGTATATATGTGTAAGAACGGAATATATATGTGTAAGAACTGAATATATATGTGTAAGAAGTGAATATATATGTGTAAGAACTGAATATATATGTGTAAGAACGGAATATATATGTGTAAGAACTAAATATATATGTGTAATAAGTGAATATATATGTGTAAGAACTGAATATATATGTGTAAGAACGGAATATATATGTGTAAGAACGGAATATATATGTGTAAGAACGGAATATGTACGTGTAAGAACGGAATATATATGTGTAAGAACTGAACATATATGTGTAAGAAATGAATATATATGCGTAAGAACTGAATATATATGCGTAAGAACTGAATATATATGCGTAAGAACTGAATATATATCTGTAAGAGCTGAATATATATGTGTAAGAACTGAATATATATGCGTAAGAACTGAATATATATGCGTAAGAACGGAACATATATGTGTAAGAACGGAATAAATATGTGTAAGAACGGAATAAATATGTGTAAGAACTGAATATATATGTGTAAGAACTGAATATATACGTGTAAGAACGGAATATATAGGTGTAGGAACGGAATATATATGCGTAAGAACTGAATATATATGCGTAAGAACGGAACATATATGTGTAAGAACGAAATAAATATGTGTAAGAACGGAATAAATATGTGTAAGAACTGAATATATATGTGTAAGAACTGAATATATACGTGTAAGAACGGAATATATAGGTGTAGGAACGGAATATATATGTGAAAGAACGGAATATATTTGTGTAAGAACGGAATATATACGTGTAAGAACGGAATATATACGTGTAAGAACGGAATATATATGTGTAAGAACGGAATATATATGCATTAGAACCGAATATATATGCGTAAGAACTGAACATAAATGCGTAAGAACTGAACATATATGCGTAAGAACTGAATATATATTTGTAAGAAATGAATATATATGCGTAAGAACTGAAAATATTTGCGTAAGAACGGAATATATATGTGTAAGAACGGAATATATATGTGTATATATGTGTAAGAACAGAATATATATGTGTAAGAACTGAATATATATGTGTAAAAAGTGAATATATATGTGTAAGAACTGAATATATATGTGTAAGAACGGAATATATATGCGTAAGAACTGAATGTATATGTGTAAGAAGTGAATATATATGTGTAAGATATGAATATATATGTGTAAGAACGGAATATATATGTGTAAGAACGGAATATATATGTGTAAGAACGGAATATGTACGTGTAAGAACGGAATATATATGTGTAAGAACTGAACATATATGTGTAAGAAATGAATATATATGCGTAAGAACTGAATATATATGCGTAAGAACTGAATATATATGCCTAAGAACTGAATATATATCTGTAAGAACTGAATATATATTTGTAAGAACTGAATATATATGCGTAAGAACTGAATATATATGTCTAAGTACGGAATATATATGTGTAAGAACTGAATATATATGTGTAAGAAGTGAATATATATGTGTAAGAACTGAATATATATGTGTAAGAACGGAATATATATGTGTAAGAACGGAATATATATGTGTAAGAACGAATATATGTGTAAGAACGGAATATATATGTGTAAGAACTGAATATATATGTGTAAGAACTGAATATATATATGTGTAAGAACTGAATATATAAGCGTAAGAACGGAATATATATGTGTAAGAACGGAAAATGTACGTGTAAGAACGGAATATATATGTGTAAGAACGGAATATATATGTGTATATATGTGTAAGAACGGAATATATATGTGTAAGAACTGAATATATATGTGTAAGAAGTGAATATATATGTGTAAGAACTGAATATATGTGTAAGAACAGAATATATATGTGTAAGAACGGAATATATATGTGTAAGAACGGAATATGTACGTGTAAGAACGGAATATATATGTGTAAGAACTGAACATATATGTGTAAGAAATGAATATATATGCGTAAGAACTAAATATATATGCGTATGAACGGAATATATATGCGTAAGAACTGAATATATATGTGTAAGAACTGAATATATATGTGTAAGAACTGAATATATATGCGTAAGAACTGAATATATATGCGTAAGAACGGAATATATATGCGTAAGAACGGAATATATATGTGTAAGAACGGAATATGTACGTGTAAGAACGGAATATATATGTGTAAGAACGGAATATATATGTGTAAGAACGGAATATATACGTGTAAGAACGGAATATATATGTGTAAGAACGGTATATATACGTGTAAGAACTGAATATATATGTGTAAGAAATGAATATATATGCGTAAGAACTGAAAATATTTGCGTAAGAACGGAATATATATGTGTAAGAACAGAATATATATGTGTATATATGTGTAAGAACAGAATATATATGTGTAAGAACTGAATATATATGTGTAAAAAGTGAATATATATGTGTAAGAACTGAATATATATGTGTAAGAACGGAATATATATGCGTAAGAACTGAATATATATGTGTAAGAAGTGAATATATATGTGTAAGATATGAATATATATGTGTAAGAACGGAATATATATGTGTAAGAACGGAATATATATGTGTAAGAACGGAATATGTACGTGTAAGAACGGAATATATATGTGTAAGAACTGAACATATATGTGTAAGAAATGAATATATATGCGTAAGAACTGAATATATATGCGTTAGAACTGAATATATATGCGTAAGAACGGAATATATATGTCTAAGTACGGAATATATATGTGTAAGAACTGAATATATATTTGTAAGAAGTGAATATATATGTGTAAGAACTGAATATATATGTGTAAGAACCATATATATATGTGTAAGAACGGAATATATATGTGTAAGAACGGAATATATGTGTAAGAACGGAATATATATGTGTAAGAACTGAATATATATGTGTAAGAACTGAATATATATATGTGTAAGAACTGAATATATATGCGTAAGAACGGAATATATATGTGTAAGAACGGAAAATGTACGTGTAAGAACGGAATATATATGTGTAAGAACGGAATATATATGTGTATATATTTGTAAGAACGGAATATATATGTGTAAGAACTGAATATATATGTGTAAGAAGTGAATATATATGTGTAAGAACTGAATATATGTGTAAGAACGGAATATATATGTGTAAGAACGGAATATATATGTGTAAGAACGGAATATGTACGTGTAAGAACGGAATATATATGTGTAAGAACTGAACATATATGTGTAAGAAATGAATATATATGCGTAAGAACTGAATATATATGCGTATGAACGGAATATATATGCGTAAGAACTGAATATATATGTGTAAGAACTGAATATATATGTGTAAGAACTGAATATATATGCGTAAGAACTGAATATATATGCGTAAGAACGGAATATATATGCGTAAGAACGGAATATATATGTGTAAGAACGGAATATGTACGTGTAAGAACGGAATATATATGTGTAAGAACGGAATATATATGTGTAAGAACGGAATATATACGTGTAAGAACGGAATATATATGTGTAAGAACGGTATATATACGTGTAAGAACGGAATATATATGTGTAAGAACGGAATATATATGTGTAAGAACGGAATATATACGTGTAAGAACGGAATATATATGTGTAAGAACGGAATATATATGTGTAAAACGAAATATATATGTGTAAGAACAGAACATATATGTGTAAGAAATGATTATATATGCGTAAGAAAGGAATATATATGTGTAAGAACGGATTATATATGTGTAAGAACGGAATATGTAAGTGTAATAACGGAATATATATGTGTAAGAACGGAATATATATGTGTAAGAACGGAATATATATGTGTAAGAACTGAATATATATGTGTAAGAACGGAATATGTACGTGTAAGAACGGAATATATATGTGTAAGAACTGAATATATATGTGTAAGAAATGAATATATATGTGTAAGAAGTGAATATATATGTGTAAGAACTGAATATATATGTGTAAGAACGGAATATATATGTGTAAGAACGGAATATATGTGTAAGAACGGAATATATGTGTAAGAACGGAATATATATGTGTAAGAACTGAATATATATGTGTAAGAACTGAATATATATATGTGTTAGAATTGAATATATATGCGTAAGAACGGAATATATATGTGTAAGAACGGAATATATATGTGTAAGAACGGAAAATGTACGTGTAAGAACGGAATATATATGTGTAAGAACGGAATATATATGTGTATATATGTGTAGACGGAATATATATGTGTAAGAACTGAATATATATGTGTTAGAAGTGAATATATATGTGCAAGAACTGAATATATGTGTAAGAACGGAATATATATGTGTAAGAACGGAATATATATGTGTAAGAACGGAATATGTACGTGTAAGAACGGAATATATATGTGTAAGAACTGAACATATATGTGTAAGAAATGAATATATATGCTTAAGAACTGAATATATTTGCGTAAGAACGGAAAATATATGCGTAAGAACTGAATATATATCTGTAAGAACTGAATATATATGTGTAAGAACTGAATATATATGCGTAAGAACTGAATATATATGCGTAAGAACTGAATATATATGCGTAAGAACGGAATATATATGTGTAAGAACAGAATATGTACGTGTAAGAACGGAATATATATGTGTAGGAACGGAATATATATGTGTAAGAACGGAATATATACGTGAAAGAACGGAATATATATGTGTAAAAACGGAATATATATGTGTAAGAACGGAATATATACGTGTAAGAACGGAATATATATGTGTAAAAACGAAATATATATGTGTAAGAACAGAACATATATGTGTAAGAAATGATTATATATGCGTAAGAACGGAATATATATGTGTAAGAACGGATTATATATGTGTAAGAACGGAATATGTACGTGTAAGAACGGAATATATATGGGTAAGAACGGAATATATATGTGTAAGAATGGAATATATATGTGTAAGAACGGAATATATATGTGTAAGAACGGAATATGTACGTGTAAGAACGGAATATATATGTGTAAGAACTGAACATAAATTTGTAAGAAATGAATATATATGCGTAAGAACTGAATATATATGTGTAAGAACGGAATATATATGTGTATAAACTCAATATATATGCGTAAAACTGAATATATATGCGTAAGAACTGAATATATAAGCGTAAGAACTCAATATATATGCGTAAGAACTGAATATATATGTGTAAGAACGAAATATATATTTCTAAGAACGGAATATATATGTGTAAGAACTGAATATATATTTCTAAGAACGGAATATATATGTGTAAGAACTGAATATATATGTGTAAGAACGGAATATATATGTGTAAGAACGGAATATATATGTGTAAGAACGGAATATATGTGTAAGAACGGAATATATATGTGTAAGAACTGAATATATATGTGTAAGAACTGAATATATATATGTGTAAGAACTGAATATATATGCGTAAGAACGGAATATATATGTGTAAGAACGGAATATATATGTGTAAGGACGGAAAATGTACGTGTAAGAACGGAATATATATGTGTAAGAACGGAATATATATGTGTATATATGTGTAAGAACGGAATATATATGTGTAAGAACTGAATATATATGTGTAAGAAGTGAATATATATGTGTAAGAACTGAATATATATTTAAGAACGGAATATATATGTGTAAGAACGGAATATATATGTGTAAGAACGGAATATGTACGTGTAAGAACGGAATATATATGTGTAAGAACTGAACATATATGTGTAAGAAATGAATATATATGCGTAAGAACTGAATATATATGCGTAAGAACGGAATATATATGCGTAAGAACTGAATATATATCTGTAAGAACTTAATATATATGTGTAAGAACGGAATATATATGCGTAAGAACTGAATATATATGCGTAAGAACGGAATATATATGCGTAAGAACGGAATATATATGTGTAAGTACGGATTATGTACGTGTAAGAACGTAATATATACGTGTAAGAACGGAATATATATGTGTAGGAACGGAATATATACGTGTAAGAACGAAATATATATGTGTAAGAACGGAATATATATGTGTAAGAACGGAATATATACGTGTAAGAACGGAATATATATGTGTAAGAACGGAATATATATGTGTAAAAATGAAATATATATGTGTAAGAACAGAACATATATGTGTAAGAAATGAATATATATGCGTAAGAACGGAATATATATGTGTAAGAACGGATTATATATGTGTAAGAACGGAATATGTACGTGTAAGAACGGAATATATATGTGTAAGAACGAAATATATATGTGTAATAACGGAATATATATGTGTAAGAACGGAATATATATGTGTAAGAACGGAATATGTACGTGTAAGAACGGAATATATACGTGTAAGAACTGAACATATATGTGTAAGAAATGAATATATATGCGTAAGAACTGAATATATATGTGTAAGAACGGAATATATATGTGTATAAACTCAATATATATGAATAAAACTGAATATATATGCGTAAGAACTGAATATATAAGCGTAAGAACTCAATATATATGCGTAAGAACTGAATATATATATTTAAAAACTGAATATATATGCGTAAGTACTGAATATATATGCGTAAGAACTGAATATATATGCGTAAGAACGGAATATATACGTGTAAGAACGGAATATATATGTGTAAGAACTGAATATATATGTGTGAGAACTGAATATATATGTGTAAGAACTGAATATATATTTGTAAGAACTGAATATATATGTGTAAGAACGGAATATGTATGTGTAAGAACGTAATATGTACGTGTAAGAACTGAATATATATGTGTACGAACTGAACATATATGTGTAAGAAATGAATATATATGCGTAAGAACTGAATATATATGCGTAAGAACTGAATATATATCTGTAAGAACTGAATATATATGTGTAAGAATTGAATATATATGCGTAAGAACTGAATATATATGCGTAAGAACGGAATATATATGTGTAAGAACGGAATATATATGTGTAAGAACGGAATATATGTGTAAGAATATATGTGTAAGAACGTAATATATATGCGTAAGAACTGAATATATATGTGTAAGAACGGAATATATATGTGTATATATGTGTAAGAACGGACTATATATGTGTAAGAACTGAATATATATGTGTAAGAAGTGAATATATATGTGTAAGATCTGAATATATATGTGTAAGAACGGAATATATATGTGTAAGAAAGGAATATATATGTGTAAGAACGGAATATGTACGTGTAAGAACGGAATATATATGTGTAAAAACTGAACATATATGTGTAAGAAATGAATATATATGCGTAAGAACTGAATATATATGCCTAAGAACTGAATATATATCTGTAAGAACGGAATATATATGTGTAAGAACTGAATATATATGCGTAAGAACTAAATATATATGCGTAAGAACGGAATATATATGCGTAAGAACGGAATATATATGTGTAAGAACGGAATATGTACGTGTAAGATCGGAATATATATGTGTAATAACGGAATATATATGTCTAAGAACGGAATATATATGTGTAAGAACTGAATATATATGTGTATGAAGTGCATATATATGTGTAAGAACTAAATATATATGTGTTAGAACGGAATATATATATGTGTAAGAACGGAATATATATGTGTAAGAACGGAATATATGTGTAAGAACGGAATATATATGTGTAAGAACTGAATATATATGTGTAAGAACTGAATATATATATGTGTAAGAACTGAATATATATGCGTAAGAACGGAATATATATGTGTAAGAACGAAATATATATGTGTAAGAACGACAAATGTACGTG
>JAWPHD010022161.1:0-26007 GCA_037043455.1 Cyrtodaria siliqua
TAATTTTCAGTACTTAGGCATATATATTCAGTTCTTACACATATATATTCAGTTTTACGCATATATATTCAGATCTTACGCATATATATTCAGTTCTTACACATATATATTCAGTTCTTACGCATATATATTCAGTTCTTACGCATATATATTCAGTTCTTACACATATATATTCAGTTTTACGCATATATATTCAGTTCTTACGCATATATATTCAGTTCTTACACATTATATTCAGTTTTACGCATATATATTCAGATCTTACGCATATATATTCAGTTCTTACGCATATATATCAGTTCTTACGCATATATATTCAGTTCTTACAGATATATATTCAGTTCACTCATATTTTTTTCAGTTCTTACGCATATAAATGCAGTTCTTACACATATATAGTCAGTTCTTACACATATATATTCAGTTCTTACACATATATATTCAGTTGTTAAACATATATATTCATATATATGTTCAGTTTTTACACATATATATTCAGTTCTTACACATATATATTCCAGTTCTTACACATATATATTCATATATATGTTCAGTTCTTACACATATATATTCAGTTCTTACACATTTATATTCAGTTCTTACACATATATATTCCGTTCGTACACATATATATTCCGTTCTTACACATATATATTCCGTTCTTACACTTATATATTCCTTTCTTACGCATATATATTCCGTTCTTACACATATCTTACACATATATATTCAGTACTTACACGTATATATTCAGTTCTTACACATATATATTCAGTTCTTACACATATATATGTCAGTTCTTACACATATATATTCAGTTCTTACGCATATATATTCAGTTCTTACACATATATATTCAGTTCTTACACATATATATTCATATATATGTTCAGTTCTTACACATATATATTCAGTTCTTACACATATATATTCCGTTCTTACACATATATATTCCGTTCTTACACATATATATTCCGTTCTTACACTTATATATTCCGTTCTTACGCATATATATTCCGTTCTTACACATATATATTCCGTTCTTACACTTATATATTCCGTTCTTACACATATATATTCCGTTCTTACACTTATATATTCCGTTCTTACGCATATATATTCAGTTCTTACACATATATATTCCGTTCTTACACATATATATTCCGTTCTTACACATATATATTCCGTTCTTACACATATATATTCCGTTCTTACACTTATATATTCAGTTCTTACGCATATATATTCAGTTCTTACACATATATATTCAGTTCTAACACATATATATTCAGTTCTTACGCATATATATTTAGGTCTTACACATATATATTCAGATTTTACGTATATATATTCAGTTCTTACACATATATATTCAGTTTTTACGCATAAATATTCAGTTTCTTACGCATATATATTCCGTTCTTACACATATATTCCGTTCTTACACATATATATTCCGTTCTTACACATTATATATTCAGTTCTTACACATATATATTCAGTTTTACGCATAAATATTCAGTTCTTACGCATATATATTCCGTTCTTACACATATATTCCGTTCTTACACATATATATTCCGTTCTTACACATATATATTCCGTTCTTACGCATATATATTGAGTTCTTACGCATACATATTCAGTTCTTAGGCATATATATTCAGTTTCTTACGCATATATATTCAGTTCTTACACATATATATTCAGTTTTTAAGCATATATATTTAGTTTCTTACACATATATATTCCGTTTTTTACACATATATATTCAGTTCTTACACATATATATTCCGTTCTTACACATATATTCTGTTCTTACACATATATATTCCGTTCTTACGCATATATTCAGTTCTTACAGATATATATTCCGTTCTTACACATATATATTCCGTTCTTACACATATATATTCCGTTCTTACGCATATATATTCCAGTCTTACACATATATATTCCGTTCTTACACATATATATTCTGTTCTTACACATATATATTCCGTTCTTACACATATATGATCGTTTTTTAAGCATATATATTCAGTAAATACGCATATATATTCAGTTCTTACGCATATATATTCAGTTCTTACACATATATATTCAGTTCTTACGCATATATATTCAGTTCTTACACATATATATTCATATATATGTTCAGTTCTTACACATATATATTTAGTTTCTTACACATATATATTCCGTTCTTACACATATATATTCAGTTCTTACAAATATATATATTCCGTTCTTACACATATATTCTGTTCTTACACATATTTATTCCGTTCTTTCACATATATATTCCGTTCTTATTCATATATTCAGTTCTTACAGATATATATTCCGTTCTTACACATATATATTCCGTTTCTTACACATATATATTCCGTTCTGACGCATATATATTCAGTTCTTACGCATATATATTCAGTTTTTTACGCATATATATTCAGTTTCTTACACATATATATTCCGTTCTTACACATATATATTCAGTTCTTACACATATCTATTCATATATATGTTTCAGTTCTTACACATATATATTCAGTTCTTTCGCATATATATTCAGTTCTTACACATATATATTCAGTTTTACGCATAAATATTCAGTTTCTTACGCATATATATTCCGTTCTTACACATATACATTCAGTTCTTACACATATATATTCAGTTCTTACACATATATATTCAGTTCTTACGCATATATATTCAGATCTTACACATATATATTCCGTACTTACACATATATATTCAGTTCTTACACACATATATTCAGTTCTTACGCATATATATTCAGTTCTTACACATATATATTCATATATATGTTCAGTTCTTACACATATATATTCTGTTCTTACACATATATATTCAGTTCTTACAAATATATATTCAGTTTTTACACATATATATTCAGTTCTTACACATATGAATTCAGTTCTTACACATACATATTCATATATATGTTCAGTTCTTACACATATATATACCATTCCTACACATATATATTCCGTTCTAACACATATATATTCCGTTCTAACACATATATATTCCGTTCTTACACATATATATTCCGTTCTTACGCATATATATTCAGTAAATACGCATATTTATTCAGTTCATACGCATATATATTGAGTTCTTACTCATACATATTCAGTTCTTACGCATATATATTCAGTTCTTACACATATATATTCCGTTCTTACGCATATATATTCCGTTCTTACGCATATATATTCCGTTCTTACACATATCTTACACATATATATTCAGTTCTTACACATATATATTCATATATATGTTCAGTTATTACACATATATATTCAGTTCTTACACATATACATTCAGTTCTTACACATATATATTCAGTTCTTACACATATATATTCAGTTCTTACGCATATATATTCAGATCTTACACATATATATTCCGTACTTACACATATATATTCAGTTCTTACACACATATATTCAGTTCTTACGCATATATATTCAGTTCTTACACATATATATTCATATATATGTTCAGTTTCTTACACATATATATTCTGTTCTTACACATATATATTCAGTTCTTACAAATATATATTCAGTTTTTTACACATATATATTCAGTTCTTACACATATATATTCAGTTCTTACACATACATATTCATATATATGTTCAGTTTCTTACACATATATATTCCGTTCCTACACATATATATTCCGTTCTAACACATATATATTCCGTTCTAACACATATATATTCCGTTCTTACACATATATATTCCGTTCTTACGCATATATATTCAGTAAATACGCATATTTATTCAGTTCTTACGCATATATATTGAGTTCTTACTCATACATATTCAGTTCTTACGCATATATATTCAGTTTCTTACACATATATATTCCGTTCTTACGCATATATATTCCGTTCTTACGCATATATATTCCGTTCTTACACATATCTTACACATATATATTCAGTTCTTACACATATATATTCATATATATGTTCAGTTATTACACATATATATTCAGTTCTTACACATATATATTCCGTTCTTACACATATATATTCAGTTCTTACGCATATATATTCAGTTCTAACGCATATATATTCAGTTTTCATGCATATATGTTCAGTTCTTGCGCATACATGCTCAGTTCTTACGCACATATATTCAGTTTTTACGCATATATATTCAGTTCTTACACATATATATTCCATTCTTACACATATATATTCCGTTCTTACACATATATATTGAGTTCTTACGCATATATATTGAGTTCTTACGCATACATATTCAGTTCTTACGCATATATATTCAGTTCTTACGCATATATATTCATATATTCAGTTTTTACGCATATATATTCAGTTTTACGCATACATATTTAGATCTTACGCATATATATTCAGTTCTTACGCATATATATTCATTTCTAAGGCATATATATTCAGTTCTTACACATATATATTCAGTTTTACGCAAATATATTCAGTTCTTACGCATATATATTCAGTTCTTACACCTATATATTCAGTTCTTACACATATATATTCAGTTCTTACACATATACATTCAGTTCTTACACATATATTTTCATATATATGTTCAGTTGTTACACATATATATTCAGTTCTTACGCATATATATTGAGTTCTTACTCATACATATTCAGTTATTACGCATATATATTCAGTTCTTACGCATATATATTCAGTTTTACGCATATATATTCAGTTTTTACGCATATATATTCAGTTCTTACGCATATATATTCAGTTCTTACACCTATATATTCAGTGCTTACGCATATATATTCAGTTCTTACGCTTATATATTCAGTTCTTACACATATACATTCAGTTTTACGCATAAATATTCAGTTCTTACGCATATATATTCAGTTCTTACACATATATATTCATTTCTTACACATATATATTCAGTTCTTACACACATATATTCAGTTTTACGCATATATATTCAGTTCTTACGCATATATATTCAGTTCTTACGCATATATATTCAGTTCTTACACGTATATATTGAGTTTTACGCATATATATTCAATTCTTACGCATATATATTCAGTTCTTACACATATATATTCATATATATGTTCAGTTGTTACACATATATATTCAGTCCTTAGGCATATATATTGAGTTTTACGCATACATAATTCAGTTCTTACGCATATATATTCAGTTCTTACGCATAAATATTCAGTTCTTACGCATATATATATTCAGTTTTTACACATATATCCGTTCTTACACATATATATTCCGTTCTTACGCATATATATTCCGTTCTTCCGCATATATATTCCGTTCTTACGGATATATATTCAGTTCTTACACATATATATTCCGTTCTTACACATATATATTCCGTTCTTACCCATATATATTCCGTTCTTACACATATATATTCCGTTTTTAAGCATATATATTCAGTAAATACGAATATATATTCAGTAAATACGCATATATTTTGAGTTCTTACGCATACATATTCAGTTCTTACGCATATATATTCAGTTCTTACGCATATATATTCAGTTCTTACGCATATATGTTCAGTTCTTACACATATATATTCGGTTCTTACGCATATATATTCAGTTCTCACGCATATATATTGAGTTCTTACGCATATATATTTAGTTATTACACATATATATTCAGTTCTTACACATATATATTCATATATATGTTCAGTTGTTACACATATATATTCAGTTCTTAGGCATATATATTGAGTTCCTACGCATAAATATATTGAGTTCTTACCCATATATATTCAGTTATTACGCATAAATATTCAGTTCTTACGCATATATATTCCGTTTTTACACATATACATTCAGTTCTTACACATATATATTCAGTTCTTACACATATATATTCATATATATGTTCAGTTGGTACACATATATATTCAGTTCTTACGCATATATATTCAGTTCTTACGCATTAATGTTCAGTACTTAGGCATATATATTCAGTTCTTACACATATATATTCAGTTTTACGCATATATATTCAGATCTTACGCATATATATTCAGTTCTTACACATATATATTCAGTTCTTACGCATATATATTCAGTTCTTACGCATATATATTCAGTTCTTACACATATATATTCAGTTTTACGCATATATATTCAGATCTTACGCATATATATTCAGTTCTTACGCATATATATTCAGTTCTTACGCATATATATTTAGTTCTTACAGATATATATTCAGTTTACGCATATATATTCAGTTCTTACACATATATATTCAGTTCTTACACATATATATTCAGTTTTTACACATAAATATTCACTTCTTACACATATATATTCCGTTCTTACACATATATATTCCGTTCTGACACATATATATTCAGTACTTACACATATATATTCCGCTCTTACGCATATATATTCCGTTCTTACGCATATATATTCCGTTCTTAGGCATATATATTCCGTTCTTACGCATATATATTCCGTTCTTACGCATATATATTCCGTTCGTACGCATATATATTCCGTTCTTACACATATATATTCCGTTCTTACACATATATATTCAGTTCTTACACATATATATTCCGTTCTTACACATATATATTCAGTTCTTACGCATATATATTCAGTTCTTAAGCATATATATTCAGTTCTTACGCATATATATTCAGTTCTTACACATATATATTCAGTTTTACGCATATATATTCAGTTCGTACACATATATATTGAGTTCTTTCGCATATATATTCAGTTCTTACACATATATATTCAGTTATTACACATATATATGCCGTTCTTACACATATATATTCAGTTCTCACAAATATATATTCAGTTCTTACACATATATATTCCGTTCTTACGCATATATATTCCGTTCTTACGCATACATATTGAGTTCTTACGCATACATATTCAGTTCTTACGCATATATATTCAGTTTTTACGAATACATATTCAGTTCTTACGCATATATATTCAGTTCTTACGCATAAATGTTCAGTTATTACGCGTATATATTCAGTTCTTACACATACATATTCAGTTCTTACGCATATATATTCAGTTCTTACACATACATATTCAGTTCTTACGCATATATATTCAGTTCTTACGCATATATCTTCAGTTTTTACGCATATATATTTAGTTCTTACACATATATATTCAGTTCTTACGCATATATATTCAGTTCTTACGCATATATATTAAGTTCTTACGCATAAATATTCAGTTTTACGCATATATATTCAGTTCTTACGCATATATATTCAGTTCTTACACATATATATTCAGTTCTTACACATATATATTCAGTTCTTACACATATATAATCATATATATGTTCAGTTCTTACACATATATATTCCGTTCTTACACATATATATTCCGTTCTTACACATATATATTCAGTTCTTACACATAGATATTCTGTTCTTACACATATATATTCCGTTCTTACACATATATACTCAGTTCTTACACATATATATTCATATATATGTTCAGTTGGTACACATATATATTCAGTTCTTACACATATATATTCCGTTCTTACACATTTATATTCAGTTCTTACACATATATATTCCGTTCTTACACATATATATTCAGTTCTTACGCATATATATTCCGTTCTTACGCATATATATTCCGTTCTTACACATATATTCCGTTCTTACACATATATATTCCGTTCTTACACATATACATTCCGTTCTTACACATATATATTCCGTTCTTACACATATATTTTCCGTACTTACACATATATATTCAGTTATTACGCATATATATTGAGTACTTACGCATACATATTCAGATCTTACGCATATATATTCACTTCTTACGCATATATATTGAGTTCTTACGCATATACATTCAGTTCTTGCACATATATATTCAGTTCTTACGCATGTATATTCAGTTCTTACGCATATATATTCAGTTCTTACGCATTAATGTTCAGTACTTAGGCATATATATTCAGTTCTTACACATATATATTCAGTTTTACGCATATATATTCAGATCTTACGCATATATATTCAGTTCTTACACATATATATTCAGTTCTTACGCATATATATTCAGTTCTTACGCATATATATTCAGTTCTTACACATATATATTCAGTTTTACGCATATATATTCAGATCTTAAGCATATATATTCAGTTCTTACGCATATATATTCAGTTCTTACGCATATATATTTAGTTCTTACAGATATATATTCAGTTTACGCATATATATTCAGTTCTTACACATATATATTCAGTTCTTACACATATATATTCAGTTTTTACACATAAATATTCACTTCTTACACATATATATTCCGTTCTTACACATATATATTCCGTTCTGACACATATATATTCAGTACTTACACATATATATTCCGCTCTTACGCATATATATTCCGTTCTTACGCATATATATTCCGTTCTTAGGCATATATATTCCGTTCTTACGCATATATATTCCGTTCTTACGCATATATATTCCGTTCGTACGCATATATATTCCGTTCTTACACATATATATTCCGTTCTTACACATATATATTCAGTTCTTACACATATATATTCCGTTCTTACACATATATATTCAGTTCTTACGCATATATATTCAGTTCTTAAGCATATATATTCAGTTCTTACGCATATATATTCAGTTCTTACACATATATATTCAGTTTTACGCATATATATTCAGTTCGTACACATATATATTGAGTTCTTTCGCATATATATTCAGTTCTTACACATATATATTCAGTTATTACACATATATATTCCGTTCTTACACATATATATTCAGTTCTCACAAATATATATTCAGTTCTTACACATATATATTCCGTTCTTACGCATATATATTCCGTTCTTACGCATACATATTGAGTTCTTATGCATACATAATCAGTTCTTACGCATATATATTCAGTTCTTACGAATACATATTCAGTTCTTACGCATATATATTCAGTTCTTACGCATAAATGTTCAGTTATTACGCGTATATATTCAGTTCTTACACATACATATTCAGTTCTTACGCATATATATTCAGTTCTTACACATACATATTCAGTTCTTACGCATATATATTCAGTTCTTACGCATATATCTTCAGTTTTTACGCATATATATTTAGTTCTTACACATATATATTCAGTTCTTACGCATATATATTCAGTTCTTACGCATATATATTAAGTTCTTACGCATAAATATTCAGTTTTACGCATATATATTCAGTTCTTACGCATATATATTCAGTTCTTACACATATATATTCAGTTCTTACACATATATATTCAGTTCTTACACATATATAATCATATATATGTTCAGTTCTTACACATATATATTCCGTTCTTACACATATATATTCCGTTCTTACACATATATATTCAGTTCTTACACATAGATATTCAGTTCTTACACATATATATTCCGTTCTTACACATATATACTCAGTTCTTACACATATATATTCATATATATGTTCAGTTGGTACACATATATATTCAGTTCTTACACATATATATTCCGTTCTTACACATTTATATTCAGTTCTTACACATATATATTCCTTTCTTACACATATATATTCAGTTCTTACGCATATATATTCCGTTCTTACGCATATATATTCCGTTCTTACACATATATTCCGTTCTTACACATATATATTCCGTTCTTACACATATACATTCCGTTCTTACACATATATATTCCGTTCTTACACATATATGTTCCGTACTTACACATATATATTCAGTTCTTACGCATATATATTGAGTACTTACGCATACATATTCAGATCTTACGCATATATATTCACTTCTTACGCATATATATTGAGTTCTTACGCATATACATTCAGTTCTTGCACATATATATTCAGTTCTTACGCATGTATATTCAGTTCTTACGCACATATATTCAGTTCTTACACATATATATTCAGTTTTACGCATATATATTCAGTTATTACGCATATATATTCAGTTTTTACGCATATATATTCAGATCTTACGCATATATATTCAGTTCTTACACATATATATTCAGTTTTACGCATATATATTCAATTCTTACGCATATATATTCAGTTCTTACACAAAAATATTCAGTTCTTACACATATATACTCATATATATGTTCAGTTGTTACACATATATATTCAGTTCTTAGGCATATATATTGAGTTCTTACGCATACATATTCAGTTCTTACGCATATATATTTAGTTCTTAGGCATATATATTCAGTTCTTACGCATATATATCCCTTTCTTCCACATATATTCCGTTCTTATACATATATTCCATTCTTACACATATATATTCCGTTCTTAGACATATATATTCCGTTCTTACACATATATATTCCGTTCTTACACATATATATTGAGTTCTTACGCATACATATTCAGTTCTTACGCATATATATTCAGTTCTTACGCATATATATTCAGTTCTTACGCATATATATTCAGTTCGTACACATATATATTCAGTTTTACGCATATATATTCAGTTCTTACGCATATATATTCAGTTATTAAGCAATTATATTCAGTACTTAGGCATATATATTTAGTTCTTACACATATATATTCAGTTCTTACGCATATATATTCAGTTCTTACGCATATATATTAAGTTCTTACGCATAAATATTCAGTTTTACGCATATATATTCAGTTCTTACGCATATATATTCAGTTCTTACACATATATATTCAGTTTTACGCATATATATTCAGTTCTTACGCATATATATTCAGTTATTAAGCAATTATATTCAGTTTTTACGCATATATATTTAGTTCTTACACATATATATTCAGTTCTTACGCATATATATTCAGTTCTTACGCATATATATTAAGTTCTTACGCATAAATATTCAGTTTTACGCATATATATTCAGTTCTTACGCATATATATTCAGTTCTTACACATATATATTCAGTTCTTACACATATATATTCAGTTCTTACACATATATATTCATATATATGTTCAGTTCTTACACATATATATTCCGTTCTTACACATATATATTCCGTTCTTACACATATATATTCAGTTCTTACACATAGATATTCAGTTCTTACACATATATATTCCGTTCTTACACATATATACTCAGTTCTTACACATATATATTCATATATATGTTCAGTTGGTACACATATATATTCAGTTCTTACACATATATATTCCGTTCTTACACATTTATATTCAGTTCTTACACATATATATTCCGTTCTTACACATATATATTCAGTTCTTACGCATATATATTCCGTTCTTACGCATATATATTCCGTTCTTACACATATATTCCGTTCTTACACATATATATTCCGTTCTTACACATATACATTCCGTTCTTACACATATATATTCCGTTCTTACACATATATGTTCCGTACTTACACATATATATTCAGTTCTTACGCATATATATTGAGTACTTACGCATACATATTCAGATCTTACGCATATATATTCACTTCTTACGCATATATATTGAGTTCTTACGCATATACATTCAGTTCTTGCACATATATATTCAGTTCTTACGCATGTATATTCAGTTCTTACGCACATATATTCAGTTCTTACACATATATATTCAGTTTTACGCATATATATTCAGTTATTACGCATATATATTCAGTTTTTACGCATATATATTCAGATCTTACGCATATATATTCAGTTCTTACACATATATATTCAGTTTTACGCATATATATTCAATTCTTACGCATATATATTCAGTTCTTACACAAAAATATTCAGTTCTTACACATATATACTCATATATATGTTCAGTTGTTACACATATATATTCAGTTCTTAGGCATATATATTGAGTTCTTACGCATACATATTCAGTTCTTACGCATATATATTTAGTTCTTAGGCATATATATTCAGTTCTTACGCATATATATTCCTTTCTTCCACATATATTCCGTTCTTATACATATATTCCATTCTTACACATATTCATTCCGTTCTTAGACATATATATTCCGTTCTTACACATATATATTCCGTTCTTACACATATATATTGAGTTCTTACGCATACATATTCAGTTCTTACGCATATATATTCAGTTCTTACGCATATATATTCAGTTCTTACACATATATATTCAGTTTTACGCATATATATTCAGTTCTTACGCATATATATTCAGTTATTAAGCAATTATATTCAGTACTTAGGCATATATATTTAGTTCTTACACATATATATTCAGTTTTACGCATATATATTCAGATCTTACGCATATATATTCAGTTCTTACACATATATATTCAGTTCTTACGCATATATATTCAGTTCTTACACATATATATTCATATATATGTTCAGTTCTTACACATATATATTTAGTTCTTACACATGTATATTCCGTTCTTAAACATACATATTCAGTTTTTACACATATATATTCCGTTCTTACACATATATTCCGTTCTTACACATATATATTCAGTTCTTACACATATATATTCCGTTCTTACACATATATTCCGTTCTTACACATATATATTCCGTTCTTACACATATATATTGCGTTCTTACGCATATATTCAGTTCTTACAGATATATATTCCGTTCTTACACATATATATTCCGTTCTTACACATATATATTCCGTTCTTACGCATATATATTCCAGTCTTACACATATATATTCCGTTCTTACACATATATATTCCGTTCTTACACATATATATTCCGTTCTTACACATATATGTTCAGTTCTTAAGCTGGAATATTCAGTACTTAGGCATATATATTTAGTTCTTACGCATATATATTCAGTTCTTACACATATATATTCATATATATGTTCAGTTCTTACACATATATATTTAGTTCTTACACATGTATATTCCGTTCTTACACATATATATTCAGTTCTTACACATATATATTCCGTTCTTACACATATATTCCGTTCTTACACATATATATTCCGTTCTTACACATATATATTCCGTTCTTACGCATATATTCAGTTCTTACAGATATATATTCCGTTTTTACACATACATATTCCGTTCTTACACATATATATTCAGTTCTTACGCATATATATTCCAGTCTTACGCATGTATATTCAGTTCTTACGCACATATATTCAGTTCTTACACATATATATTCAGTTTTACGCATACATATTCAGTTATTACGCATATATATTCAGTTCTTACGCAAATATATTCAGATCTTAAGCATATATATTCAGTTCTTACACATATATATTCAGTTTTACGCATATATATTCAATTCTTACGCATATATATTCAGTTCTTACACATATATATTCAGTTCTTACACATATATACTCATATATATGTTCAGTTGTTACACATATGTATTCAGTTCTTAGGCATATATATTGAGTTCTTACGCATACATATTCAGTTCTTACGCATATATATTTATTTCTTAGGCATATATATTCAGTTCTTACGCATATATATTAAGTTCTTACGCATAAATATTCAGTTTTACGCATATATATTCAGTTCTTACGCATATATATTCAGTTCTTACACATATATATTCAGTTCTTACACATATATATTCAGTTCTTACACATATATATTCATATATATGTTCAGTTCTTACACATATATATTCCGTTCTTACACATATATATTCCGTTCTTACACATATATATTCAGTTCTTACACATAGATATTCAGTTCTTACACATATATATTCCGTTCTTACACATATATACTCAGTTCTTACACATATATATTCATATATATGTTCAGTTGGTACACATATATATTCAGTTCTTACACATATATATTCTGTTCTTACACATTTATATTCAGTTCTTACACATATATATTCCGTTCTTACACATATATATTCAGTTCTTACGCATATATATTCCGTTCTTACGCATATATATTCCGTTCTTACACATATATTCCGTTCTTACACATATATATTCCGTTCTTACACATATACATTCCGTTCTTACACATATATATTCCGTTCTTACACATATATGTTCCGTACTTACACATATATATTCAGTTCTTACGCATATATATTGAGTACTTACGCATACATATTCAGATCTTACGCATATATATTCACTTCTTACGCATATATATTGAGTTCTTACGCATATACATTCAGTTCTTGCACATATATATTCAGTTCTTACGCATGTATATTCAGTTCTTACGCACATATATTCAGTTCTTACACATATATATTCAGTTTTACGCATATATATTCAGTTATTACGCATATATATTCAGTTTTTACGCATATATATTCAGATCTTACGCATATATATTCAGTTCTTACACATATATATTCAGTTTTACGCATATATATTCAATTCTTACGCATATATATTCAGTTCTTACACAAAAATATTCAGTTCTTACACATATATACTCATATATATGTTCAGTTGTTACACATATATATTCAGTTCTTAGGCATATATATTGAGTTCTTACGCATACATATTCAGTTCTTACGCATATATATTTAGTTCTTAGGCATATATATTCAGTTCTTCCACATATATTCCGTTCTTATACATATATTCCATTCTTACACATATTCATTCCGTTCTTAGACATATATATTCCGTTCTTACACATATATATTCCGTTCTTACACATATATATTGAGTTCTTACGCATACATATTCAGTTCTTACGCATATATATTCAGTTCTTACGCATATATATTCAGTTCTTACACATATATATTCAGTTTTACGCATATATATTCAGTTCTTACGCATATATATTCAGTTATTAAGCAATTATATTCAGTACTTAGGCATATATATTTAGTTCTTACACATATATATTCAGTTTTACGCATATATATTCAGATCTTACGCATATATATTCAGTTCTTACACATATATATTCAGTTCTTACGCATATATATTCAGTTCTTACACATATATATTCATATATATGTTCAGTTCTTACACATATATATTTAGTTCTTACACATGTATATTCCGTTCTTAAACATACATATTCAGTTTTTACACATATATATTCCGTTCTTACACATATATTCCGTTCTTACACATATATATTCAGTTCTTACACATATATATTCCGTTCTTACACATATATTCCGTTCTTACACATATATATTCCGTTCTTACACATATATATTCCGTTCTTACGCATATATTCAGTTCTTACAGATATATATTCCGTTCTTACACATATATATTCCGTTCTTACACATATATATTCCGTTCTTACGCATATATATTCCAGTCTTACACATATATATTCCGTTCTTACACATATATATTCCGTTCTTACACATATATATTCCGTTCTTACACATATATGTTCAGTTCTTAAGCTTGAATATTCAGTACTTAGGCATATATATTTAGTTCTTACGCATATATATTCAGTTCTTACACATATATATTCATATATATGTTCAGTTCTTACACATATATATTTAGTTCTTACACATGTATATTCCGTTCTTACACATATATATTCAGTTCTTACACATATATATTCCGTTCTTACACATATATTCCGTTCTTACACATATATATTCCGTTCTTACACATATATATTCCGTTCTTACGCATATATTCAGTTCTTACAGATATATATTCCGTTTTTACACATACATATTCCGTTCTTACACATATATATTCAGTTCTTACGCATATATATTCCAGTCTTACGCATGTATATTCAGTTCTTACGCACATATATTCAGTTCTTACACATATATATTCAGTTTTACGCATACATATTCAGTTATTACGCATATATATTCAGTTCTTACGCAAATATATTCAGATCTTACGCATATATATTCAGTTCTTACACATATATATTCAGTTTTACGCATATATATTCAATTCTTACGCATATATATTCAGTTCTTACACATATATATTCAGTTCTTACACATATATACTCATATATATGTTCAGTTGTTACACATATGTATTCAGTTCTTAGGCATATATATTGAGTTCTTACGCATACATATTCAGTTCTTACGCATATATATTTATTTCTTAGGCATATATATTCAGTTCTTAAGCATATATATTCCGTTCTTACACATATATTCCGTTCTTATACATATATTCCATTCTTACACATATATATTCCGTTCTTAGACATATATATTCCGTTCTTACACATATATATTCCGTTCTTACACATATATATTGAGTTCTTACGCATACATATTCAGTTCTTACGCATATATATTCAGTTCTAACGCATATATATTCAGTTCTTACACATATATATTCAGTTTTACGCATATATATTCAGTTCTTACGCATATATATTCAGTTATTAAGCAATTATATTTAGTACTTAGGCATATATATTTAGTTCTTACACATATATATTCAGTTTTACGCATATATATTCAGATCTTACGCATATATATTCAGTTCTTACACATATATATTCATATATATGTTCAGTTCTTACGCATATATATTCAGTTCCTACGCATTAATATTCAGTACTTAGGCATATATATTCAGTTCTTACACATATATATTCAGTTTTACGCATATATATTCAGATCTTACGCATATATATTCAGTTCTTACACATATATATTCAGTTCTTACGCATATATATTCAGTTCTTACACATATATATTCAGTTCTTACACATATATATTCAGTTCTTACGCATATATATTCAGTTATTACACATATATATTCAGTTTTTACGCATATATATTACGCATATATATTTAGTTCTTACGCATATATATTCAGTTCTTACACATATATATTCAGTTTTACGCATATATATTCAGTTCTTACGCATATATATTTAGTTCTTACACATGTATATTTCGTTCTTACACATATATATTCAGTTCTTACACATATATATTCCGTTCTTACACATATATTCCGTTCTTACACATATATATTCCGTTCTTACACATATATATTCCGTTCTTACGCATATATTCAGTTCTTACAGATATATATTCCGTTTTTAAACATATATATTCCGTTCTTACACATATATATTCCGTTCTTACGCATATATATTCCAGTCTTACACATATATATTCCGTTCTTACACATATATATTCCGTTCTTACACATATATATTCCGTTCTTACACATATATGTTCCGTTCTTAAGCATATATATTCAGTAAATACTCATAAATATTGAGTTCTTACGCATATATATTGAGTTCTTATGCATACATATTCAGTTCTTATGCATATATATTCAGTTCTTACGCATATATATTAAGTTCTTACGCATATATATTCAGTTCTTACAAATATATATTCAGTTCTTACGCATATATATTCAGTTCTTACGCATATATATTCAGTTCTTACACATATATATTCAGTTTTACGCATATATATTCATTTCGTACGCATATATATTCAGTTCTTACACATATATATTGAGTTCTTACGCATACATATTCAGTTCTTACACAAATATATTCAGTTCTTACAGATATATACTCATATATATGTTCAGTTGTTACACATATATATTCAGTTCTTAGGCATATATATTGAGTTCTTACGCATACATATTCAGTTCTTACGCATATATATTCAGTTCTTACGTATATATATTCAGTTCTTACGCATATATATTCCGTTCTTACACATATATTCCGTTCTTACACATATATATTCCGTTCTTACACATATATATTCCGTTCTTAAACATATATATTCTGGTCTTACACATATATATTCCGTTCTTACGCATATTAATTGAGTTCTTACGCTTACATATTCAGTTCTTACGCATATATATTCAGTTCTTACGCATATATATTCAGTTCTTACACATATATATTCAGTTTTACGCATATATATTCAGTTCTTACGCATATATATTCAGTTCCTACGCATTAATATTCAGTACATAGGCATATATATCCAGTTCTTACACATATATATTCAGTTTTACGCATATATATGCAGATCTTACGCATATATATTCAGTTCTTACACATATATATTCAGTTCTTACGCATATATATTCAGTTCTTACACATATATATTCAATTCTTACACATATATATTCAGTTCTTACGCATATATATTCAGTTCTTACACATATATATTCAGTTTTTACGCATATATATTACGCATATATATTCAGTTCTTACGCATATATATTCAGTTCTTACACATATATATTCAGTTATTAAGCAATTATATTCAGTTCTTACGCATATATATTCAGTTCTTACGCATATATATTCAGGTGTTACGCATATATATTCAGTTCTTACACATATATATTCAGTGTTATGCATATATATTCAATTCTTACGCATATATATTCAGTTCTTACACATATATATTGAGTTCTTACGCATATCTATTCAGTTCTTACGCATATATATTCAGGTCTTACACATATATATTCAGTTTTACGCATATATATTCAGTTTTTACGCATATATATTCAGTTCTTACGCATATATATTCAGTTCTTACGCATATATATTCAGTTCTAACACATATATATTCAGTTTTACGCATATATATTCAGTTCTCACGCATATATATTCAGTTCTTACACATATATATTCAGTTCTTACACATATATATTCAATTCTTAGACATAAATATTCAGTTCTTACGCATATATATTCAGTTCTTACGCATATATATTCAGTTCTTACGCATATATATTCCATTCTTACACATATATATTCCGTTCTTACACATATATATTCAGTTTTACGCATATATGTTCAGTTTTACGCATATATATTCAGTTCTTACGCATATATATTCAGTTTTTACGCATATATATTCAGTTCTTACCATATATATTCAGTTCTTACACATATATATTAATATATATGTTCAGTTCTTACACATATATATTCAGTTCTTACGCATATATATTCCGTTCTTATGCATATATATTCCGTTCTTACACATATATATTCCATTCTTACTCATATATATTCAGTTCTTACGCATATATATTCAGTTCTTACACATATATATTCAGTTCTTACGCATATATATTCAGTTCTTACGCATATCTATGCAGTTCTTACACATATATATTCAGTTCTTACGCATATATATTCCGTTCTTACACATATATATTCAGTTCTTACACATATATATTCCGTTCTTACACATATATTCTGTTCTTACACATATATATTCCGTTCTTACGCATATATTCAGTTCTTACAGATATATATTCCGTTATTACACATATATATTCCGTTCTTACACATATATATTCCGTTCTTACGCATATATATTCCAGTCTTACACATATATATTCCGTTCTTACACATATATATTCCGTTCTTACACATATATATTCCGTTCTTACACGTATATGTTCCGTTTTTAAGCATATATATTGAGTAAATACGCATATATATTCAGTTCTTACGCATATATATTGAGTTCTTACGCATACATATTCAGTTCTTACGCATATATATTCAGTTCTTACGCGTATATATTCAGTTCTTACGCATATATATTCAGTTCTTACACATATATATTCAGTTCTTACGCATATATATTAAGTTTTACGCATATATATTCAGTTCTTACGCATATATATTCAGTTCTTACGCATATATATTCAGTTCTTACACGTATATATTGAGTTTTACGCATATATATTCAATTCTTACGCATATATATTCAGTTCTTACACATATACATTGAGTTCTTACGCATATATATTCAGTTGTTACACATATATATTCAGTTCTTACACATATATATTCATATATATGTTCAGTTGTTACACATATATATTCAGTCCTTAGGCATATATATTGAGTTCTTACGCATACATATTCAGTTCTTACGCATATATATTCAGTTCTTACGCATATATATTGAGTTCTTACGCATATATATATTCAGTTTTTACACATATATATCCGTTCTTACAAATATATATTCCGTTCTTACGCATATATATTCCGTTCTTCCGCATATATATTACGTTCTTACGGATATATATTCAGTTCTTACACATATATTTTCCGTTCTTACACATATATATTCCGTTCTTACACATATATATTCCGTTCTTACACATATATATTCCGTTCTTAAGCATACATATTCAGTAAATACGCATATATATTCAGTAAATATGCATATATATTGAGTTCTTACGCATACATATTCAGTTCTTACGCATATATATTCAGTTCTTACGCATATATATTCATTTCTTACGCATATATATTCAGTTTTTTCACATATATATTCAGTTTTACGCATATATATTCAGTTCTTACGCATATATATTCAGTCCTAACACATATATATTCAGTTCTTACACATATATATTCAGTTCTTACACATATATATTCATAGATATGTTCAGTTGTTACTCATATATATTGAGTTCTTAGGCATATATATTGAGTTCTTACTCATACATATTCAGTTCTTACCCATATATATTCAGTTATTACGCATAAATATTCAGTTCTTACGCATATATATATTCAGTTCTTACACATATATATTCTGTTCTTACGCATATAAATTCAGTTCTTACGCATATATATTCAGTTCTTACACATATATATTCAGTTTTACGCATATATATTCAGATCTTACGCATATATATTTAGTTCTTACGCATATATATTCAGTTCTTACGCATATATATTCAGTTCTTACACATATATATTCAGTTTACGCATATTTATTCAGTTCTTACGCATATATATTTAGTTCTTACGCATATATATTCAGTTCTTACGCATATATATTCAGTTCTTACACATATATATTCAGTTTACGCATATTTATTCAGTTCTTTCACATATATATTCAGTTTTACGCATATATATTCAGTTCTTACGCATATATATTCAGTTCTTACACATATATATTCAGTTCTTACACATATAAATTCCGTTCTTACACATATATATTCCGTTCTTAAGCATACATATTCAGTAAATACGCATATATATTCAGTTCTTACACATATATATTCAGTTCTTACGCATATATATTCAGTTCTTACGCATATCTATGCAGTTCTTACACATATATATTCAGTTCTTACGCATATCTATGCAGTTCTTACACATATATATTCCGTTCGTACACATATATATTCCGTTCTTACACATATATATTCCGTTCTTACACTTATATATTCCGTTCTTACGCATATATATTCCGTTCTTACACATATCTTACACATATATATTCAGTACTTACACATATATATTCAGTTCTTACGCATATATATTCAGTTTTTAAACATATATATTCAGTTCTTACACATATATATTCAGTTCTTACACATATATATTCCGTTCTTACACATATATATTCCGTTCTTACACATATATATTCCGTTCTTTCACTTATATATTCTGTTCTTACGCATATATATTCCGTTCTTACACATATCTTACAGATATATATTCAGTTCTTACACATATATATTCAGTTCTTACGCATATATATTCAGTTCTTACACATATATATTCAGTTCTTACACATATATATTCAGTTCTTACGCATATATATTTAGTTCTTACACATATATATTAAGTTTTTACGCATATATATTACGCATATATATTCAGTTCTTACACATATATATTCTGTTCTTACACATATATATTCAGTTTTACGCATATATATTCAGTTATTACGCATATATATTCAGTTCTTACGCATATATATTCAGTTCTTACGCATAAATATTCAGTTCTTACACATATATATTCAGTTTTACGCATATATATTCAGTTCTTACGCATATATATTCAGTTCTTACGGATAAATATTCAGTTCTTACACATATATATTCAGTTTTACGCATATATATTCAATTCTTACGCAAATATATTCAGTTCGTACACATATATATTGAGTTTTTACGCATATATATTCAGTTCTTACACATATATATTCAGGTCTTACACATATATATTCAGTTTTACGCATATATATTCAGTTCTTACGCATATATATTCAGTTCTTACGCATATATATTCAGTTCTTTCACATATATATTCAGTTTTACGCATATATATTCAGTTCTTACGCATATATATTCAGTTCTTACACATATATATTCAGTTCTTACGCATATATATTCAGTTCTTAGACATATATATTCAGTTATTACGCATATATATTCAGTTCTTACGCATATATATTCAGTTCTTACGCATATATATTCAGTTCTTACACATATATATTCAGTTCTTACGCATATATATTCCGTTCTTACACATATATATTCCGTTCATACACATATATATTCCGATCTTACACATATATATTCAGTTTTACGCATATATATTCAGTTTTTACGCATATATATTCAGTTCTTACACATATATATTCAGTTCTTACACATATATATTCAGTTCTTACACATATATATTCATATATATGTTCAGTTCTTACACATATATATTCAGTTCTTACGCATATATATTCAATTCTTACACATATATATTCAGTTTTACGCATAAATATTCCGTTCTTACGCATATATATTCCGTTCTTACACATATACATTCAGTTCTTACACATATATATTCAGTTCTTACACATATATATTCATATATATGTTCAGTTGGTACACATATATATTCAGTTCTTACACATATATATTCCGTTCTTACACATTTATATTCAGTTATTACACATATATATTCCGTTCTTACACATATATATTCCGTTCTTACGCATATATATTCCGTTCTTACGCATATATATTCCGTTCTTACACATATATTCCGTTCTTACACATATATATTCCGTTCTTACACATATATATTCAGTTCTTACGCATATATATTCAGTTCTTACGCATATATATTCAGTTCTTACGCATATATATTCAGTTCTTACACATATATATTCAGTTTTACGAATATATATTCAATTCTTACTTCTTACGCATATATATTCAGTTCTTACACATATATATTGAGTTCTTACGCATATATATTCAGTTCTTACACAAATATATTCAGTTCTTACAGATATATACTCATATATATGTTCAGTTGTTACACATATATATTCAGTTCTTAGGCATATATATTGAGTTCTTACGCATACATATTCAGTTCTTACGCATATATATTTAGCTCTTACGCATATACATTCAGTTCTTACGCATATATATTCCGTTCTTAAACATATATTCCGTTCTTACACATATATATTCCGTGCTTACACATATATATTCCGTTCTTACACATATATATTCCGTTCTTACACATATATATTCCGTTCTTACGCATATATATTGAGTTCTTACGCATACATATTCAGTTTTTACGCATATACATTCAGTTCTTACACATATATATTCAGTTCTTACACATATATATTCATATATATGTTCAGTTGGTACACATATATATTCAGTTCTTACACATATATATTCCGATCTTACACATATATATTCCGTTCTTACGCATATATATTCCGTTCTTACGCATATATATTCCGTTCTTACACATATATTCCGTTCTTACACTTATATATTCCGTACCTACACATATATATTCCGTTCTTACACATATTTATTCCGTTCTTACACATATATGTTCCGTACTTACACATATATATTCCGTTCTTACACATATATATTCCGTTCTTACACATATATATTCCGTTCTTACGCATATATATTCAGTTCTTACGCATATATATTCAGTTCTTACGCATATATATTCAGTTCTTACGCATATATATTCAGTTCTTACGCATATATATTCAGTTCTTACACATATATATTCAGTTTTACGCATATATATTCAATGCTTACGCATATATATTCAGTTCTTACACATATATATTGAGTACTTACGCATATATATTCAGTTTCTTACACAAATATATTCAGTTCTTAAAGATATATACTCATATATATGTTCAGTTGTTACACATATATATTCAGTCTTAGGCATATATAATTGAGTTCTTACTGCATACATATTCAGTTCTTACGCATATATATTTAGTTCCTTACGTCATATATATTCAGTTCTTACGCATATATTATTTCATTATTACACATATATTTCCGTTCTTACACATATATATTCCGTGCTTACACATATATATTCCGTTCTTCTTACCCACAAATATATTATTCCGTTCTTACGCATATATATTGTGTTCTTACGCATACATATTCAGTTCTTACGCATATATATTCAGCTCTTACGCATATATATTCAGTTCTTACACTATATATTCAGTTTTACGCATATATATTCAGTACCTTACGCTATATATTCAGTTATTACGCAATAATATTCAGTACTTAGGCATATATATTCAGTTCTTACACATATATATATTCAGTTTTACGCATATATATTCAGACTTACGCATATATATTCAGTTCTTACAACATATATATTCAGTTCTTACGCATATATATTCAGTTCTTACACATATATATTCATATATATGTTCAGTTCTTACACATATATATTTAGTTCTTACACATATATATTCCGTTCTTACACATATATATTCAGTTCTTACAAATATATATATTCCGTCTTACACATATATTCTGTTCTTACACATATTTATTCCGTTCTTTCACATATATATTCCGTTCTTATTCATATATTCAGTTCTTACAGATATATATTCGTTCTTACACATATATATTCCGTTCTTACACATATATATTCCGTTCTGACGCATATATATTCAGTTCTTACGCATATTATATTCAGTTTTTACGCATATATATTCAAGTTCTTACACATATATATTCCGTTCTTACACATATATATTCAGTTCTTACACATATCTATTCATATATATGTTCAGTTCTTACACATATATATTCAGTTCTTTCGCATATAGTATTTCCAGTTCTTACACATATATATTCAGTTTTACGACAATAAATATTCAGTTCTTACGCATATATATTCTGTTCTTACACATATACATTCAGTTCTTACACATATATATTCAGTTCTTACACATATATATTCAGTTCTTACGCATATATATTCAGATCTTACACATATATATTCCGTACTTAACACATATATATTCAGTTCTTACACACATATATTCAGTTCTTACGCATATATATTCAGTTCTTACACATATATATATTCATATATATGTTCAGTTCTTACACATATATATTCTGTTCTTACACATATATATTCAGTTCTTACAAATATATATTCAGTTTTTTACACATATATATTCAGTTCTTACACATATGAATTCAGTTCTTACACATACATATTCATATATATGTTCAGTTCTTACACATATATATACCATTCCTACACATATATATTCCGTTCTAACACATATATATTCCGTTCTAACACATATATTCCGTCTTACACATATATATTCCGTTCTTACGCATATATATTCAGTAAATACGCATATTTATTCAGTTCATACGCATATATATTGAGTTCTTACTCATACATATTCAGTTCTTACGCATATATATTCGTTCTTACACATATATATTCCGTTCTTACGCATATATATTCCGTTCTTACGCATATATATTCCGTTCTTACACATATCTTACACATATATATTCAGTTCTTACACATATATATTCATATATATGTTCAGTTATTACACATATATATTCAGTTCTTACACATATACATTCAGTTCTTACACATATATATTCAGTTCTTACACATAATATTCAGTTCTACGCATATATATTCAGATCTTACACATATATATTCCGTACTTACTACATATATATTCAGTTCTTACACACATATATTCAGTTCTTACGCATATATATCAGTTCTTACACATTATATTCATATATATGTTCAGTTCTTACACATATATATTCTGTTCTTACACATATATATTCAGTTCTTA